>BGZK01001350.1:0-167264 GCA_005406025.1 Eumeta japonica
TATGTATATACCATATTAATCTATTGGCAACAACAGTAATAAATAATAATAATAGAATAATAAAAATAGTAATAATACAATCTTCAACTTTTCTGCGTTAAAAATAAATTAGCAATTGACGAAATGTACACGCTTTTAACATAACATCATGTTGCGCGAAGGAACAACATAAATTCACTTCTTAAATTAACCTATAGATATATAGATATACACTAACAAGTGTTTTGGCGTTTAGTCCTTTAGCGTTATTACGTTAAAATAATAAATAAATAACATATCGTGTTATTTTTAGGGTTTTTTAAGTCCGAATGAAAAGAAACGGATCCCTTAAAAGAACAAGGGCATTTAAAATAATAGATCAAAATTGACCGTTCGCCCTTATCTCCGAAACTACTGGACCAGAAATTTTGAACATTAAATATTTCTTTACATACAATATTACAAGGAAATCTGTAACAAGTTTATGTCTTAAAATAACATGGTAAATCTTCAAAATTTATGCATTCAAACGTATATTCGCAGTTGTTCTAGTTATTTTGAAAATATTGAGCCTGAAATTTTTGAAAAGATCACTAAAATGGTTCATTACTACTAATAGATAAAAGGTAACCCTAAAAAGACGGTATTTATAAATTAGATGGTAAATCGTTCGACGTTGTGCTTACAAATTTATTCTTGCAGTTGTTTTAATTACTACAATAAGTTTAGGTCAAATAAAGAAAAAATATATGGCGGAGAACATATTAATTGTACTGAACTCTTCACGCGAGTTTAATTCGTACTTGGCCGGTTTTTTTTTTGCATATACCTAAAAACCGAAATTCATCGCGTGAGTCAGATTTCGCATCAGATCACTTCTCATGAGGAAGCTTTACTTATTTAGCTTGAATAGTTTCATAGGTTTCAGCACTTAACAGTTGAGTAAAAAGCACCAGCTTTGACCACTTTTTGTGTCAGGTTTCTTATTCTAACGAGTTTTCAGGTCAGACGACTGTCGTCGTCATTGTGATGATAAGTCCAAGACAGGCGGCTTAACATAATCTGTAAGGCATGAAGCGAGTAATTTAATTTGACTTTAAAACTTATCGATCGATTCGTGGCCAGGATCGATCCTTGTACTATCTGGTACCATGGCGACGCCCTCAATCGCCGAGACACAATCGCCCTTTCCGGTTTTCGGCCCAACTTAATCCGCGTTAAATGCGTTACAATCATGTCGATGGACGGAACGTCATGCTTATCTTGTTCTCCATTACAATCTGACGTTATCGTGTTGCAGGAAATTGAATCCATTAATTTTGTAACATTATCTCTTGTGCAATTATTTTGTTTACCTAACTGTACATAGTTTGGAATTTCATCAATGAAAACATTGCAAGAGATTATTTTTTGTATATGTGATTACATATGTGTAGCCTATTTGAATAAGCATTCGGTTTATAGTTGATTTACGAGTTCTTAATTTTAATTTTAAATACAGATATTAATATCATAAAAATACAAAAAATTAATAAATGGCTGACGTATATATGTGCGAGATTGTTTTAAAAATTATTTTATAGTTTTGTATTATGTATTTAATATTTAATTATTGTTGACCCCTCAGTGGAATATATAACGTACTCGATTGTAGGAAAGAAACGACAAATTTTACGTGCTTTTCAATTAATGGGATTATTATCTGTCGCAGTTCGGTCATAAGCGAACTTTACTACTAAAATGATAGGCCTTTCAAGTACGTGACTTTTGATGAATAATTACGCTAAATATCAAATTAAAAAAAAATTACGCCGAGGTAGTTCTAACTGTTACGTATATTAAACGTTTTCAATGGAATCAGTATTATATAACTCACCCCAGCGGCAGGCCTACTGCGGAGGCTATAGCAATTAATTTCAATAATTCATTAAAAAGATGAATACGTTTCTTACTCGTGGCAATGTTGTTGTTGTATTCTGTTTTTAGTCACCCCAAATTGCGATGACGACGTCCGGAACAGACGGCTTAACGTGTTCTCTATGTACGCAGTATACAAGTGGTTCTTAATAAACGTGGCAGTATGTCTTCTAAAAAGAAGTCGTTGGTCCTTGACGTTATTATGCCATCGCTGACAACGGCCGTTAGTAACCCTCAGACATTGTTATTTCATTGGTGACGACGGTAGTTAGCAGCCCACAACTCGCACTGGGTCAGTGGGGAGACCTTAAGTTGCAAGCCCCTCAATCTGAAATGAAGAGACCGTTGGAAGATACGCTTCAGAAGTATAAGAAAAGTACTCGGTGCGTGTACATCTAAATGCCACTTCGTTGTTCTGTGACGACGAATAGTAGCAATCCGCTAGTGAAGCTATTTAAAATCTTACACCACACCTACCTGCTCCATACCATTTTAGATGTCGACCTTGGGAGTAATTTAAGGCGCGATGGCGATATTCCGAACTTGAATCGAATGTCGTGGAAATTTTCGTGATCCGTATTAAGGTCCCACACACTAGGATTTGGCGGTTGTCCGAATGAAAATGCCCATAATTAATTTTGATATCGATGAAAGGAAATATCGAATAATGGAGAACAATCCTCTGAATCCTAAAGAACTCGTAAAGTTTTCGACGCATCTTGAACATGCGTGGAGTGTCCTGTGGTGTATATATGTTCACTTTCTTTCCAGTGCAATCGGTAATTGTACATATAATAAAATTCACATACTTTGTTAATGAAGTATAGTGAAATTTAAATTCAAAATATCTTCATTTCATAGGTTCGTTTGTTGAGAAAATTGAAACTATATCGGCTTGGGCCGTACATTAGTAAACAATTAGCAAGGCAGACGATGAAGCAATAAGTGTGACACTTGATACTCTCGTGACTGATATTACATGATATTGTATTTCTGGTAAGAGAAAGGCTTTTGCTTGAGCGCTGATGCGGTACAGAATGACTGCTTTTACCTGTTATTGTGGGTATCTTGTTATAACAATCTGTACCTACGTCTGTTCTATTTCTTTTTTCCACTACTGTATCAGTTTCATGGGTAGCTGTTGAAAATAGATTTTTCTCAAGTTGTCTCATTTGAATACACTCTCCTTTAATGAAATGAGTTTTTTTTGAGTCAACGTGCGGGACGTCAAAATCTTCTCAGACAAAAGTTACTCGTCTAACATCCAAGGACAGAGTGATGAGGATTTTTTAGCGAATTAAAACACTTCCTTGGGATCACACGCAAAGAAATCACTTTAAAAGTTTAATAGCCGCATTCAGAGAGAATACACAAATTTCATTCCGCCTTTATACTTAGTAAAGGTTTGACGAAGTGTCACTACCAAAGTCAGCTAGTTGTCCCTTAGAACATCCTTATGACAATCAATTGAAATATTCGTCACTTAACTTCCACTTAACGATCCCTTGCCTTTGATTAGACAAATAGTGTCAAAAGTTTGTTACAGTTGTTTTTAAAATAATATAATTACGCATATCTATCGCTCGAAATGTCTCTTAATTCTGATGATGATTTTCAGAATTACATCGACAGTTTATGTATCGACATTGAAACGAATAAAAATGGGATTAGTGCAATTGTACTACAATGACGGTATCTTTTGTGTCGATAAATGAAATTAACGATAAAATCGGTTTGAAAACGTTTATAGTGGTTGTCTGATTTTGTTTTGTCTTGAGAGGGGCGTTGCTTTGGCCCACCGCCCCGCTAGCGTTGTGAAGTGTTAAGTTTTTGAAAACCGCGGATTTCCTAAATAATTGGCCGTAAAGCCTTCGTTTTTTTAAAACGCTGGCGGGCGTCCCGTCCGTGTTCGTGTTGCGTGTGCGTGGTGCTGTTCTGTGGTTTCCCAGGCATTTAACGCGAACGCGCTGATGAGAAGCAGTTCTTCGACGAGTGCCCGTATAACTGACAGGTATAGCCACAGATTCGCTTCGTGTTCCGCGGTCACAACACTCTCCTGATATGTTTGATTTATGAGGATGTTTCGCTGTAGGGAAGCACATCGGTGTGATATTAAAGAAGGCGACCTCCTTATCTTTGTATTTTACAGACGTATTGATAGTGATCAGTGTGAGATCAAGGAGTTCACGGGTTCGGTTGGGTACGCGACGGACTGCCTGCAATGGGAAGTTTAGTGCCAAAACAATCATCTTTGATCGCTTCGATCGAGAATTCTTTAGGGACGTGCCAAAAGCACGGCTCAGATTTTACGTTTTCCTTTGACTGAGCAATTGTGAAGTGCCTAAGGTAGAAATTGCTTTAAGCTTCTGAAATCTACAATGGTTGCCGCGTGCACTTTTATTCCCTTTTTTGATTACACGTAGCATGAGCTATGTTAGTTTTCGTCACTACATTTCTTCTGCGTAGCTCTTTGGCGATCTGGGTCGCTTTTGGGAGTTTTACGGCCTCCGTGGATTGCAAAACATTAGACATGCTGACTGACAGGCTAGACAAATCTGTTGTTGTCTCCTCCAACACGGATCGTGCCCGAAGAGCGTTGTAGTAGGAGTGGGTGTGAGTGTCGCACAGAGGACGGGAGCGATGTAGAGAGCGTAATATTAGAGGTCACATTTGGCCCCTTTTTGAAGATTTATACACACATATACACCTAAAGACATTGATACCAGGAAGTTTTCTGAACGTCTTAAAATACCTATGTGTTGATACGAAATAATCAAATTTTTAACTTTAAAATCATATCTGTTAGTACAATATAGTTGTATCGTGGCTTATTAGAAAATAATTTTTCATCGAATAATATTGTGCTATCATTGTGTTTATAAGGTAATAACAACGTAAATAGAAAAGTTCAAAGTGATTAAAAACATGATTGTTTATACCTAACGATTGTTAAATCTTCAAGTAGTTGAATAAACAAGATATATAATAGCAATTATCTTTACAACTTCTAAATTTAAGCGTACAACTTTTAAGGTCCTACGTGATACTTATTATGATTTATTAGAAATTAAGCATTAATTGAATAATATTGTACTATCATTGTGCTTATAAGATAGTAACAACGTAAATTGAAAAGTTCAAAGTGATTAAAGACATAATTATGTATATCTAACCAATTTAAAATCTTCAAATACTTATTTGGTATATATTAACATACATATACACAGAATAAGTAATAGTGATTATTTTCGCAATTTCTAAAATTAAGCACTAAATATACTCTTAAGACCATATGTGACGTTCGTCAAGTTAAAACCTATTAGTGTTTCACAAAGTAACATCTGTTGAGCAGAACTTCTAAGGCATTTAATTTATAAAATTTGCCTGTAGAACCGTATTCTGTAGTGTACGCGACACTTAACTTCAAGATCCGGTCGTTTTTCCTTATAAAGGGCAGGATTTCATTTCGCATCTTGGCTCCCGTAGGTATCAAACACGATTTTCCTTACTTGCGTATTTGAACATTGGTTTTGTTTTGTTCATTAAATGTATTTTTAAACATTTCTTTTCGTATGGATACGATATTTTTAGTGTATGACTAATGCGTTGCCACTTATGAGTGTCCTATAATTTTTTTTTGATTTTATGTTATCACTAGCTTTTGCCCGCGGTTCACCCGCGCAGCTACGAATGATTTCTAGTATCTTTTAAATCGACCGATTCATGATTCCGATGTTGTTCGTGAATTTGATTTCAGTCCTAGCTCCGTTTTTATTTCGATACTGGTTCCTATCTAGATTCCGGTTCTGTACAAAATATATAAAATTCACTCCGGCTCCGCTCATTTAGACGTGTAGCGAATTATTTCGTCTATATCAATCAATAAACATTATTATTCATCATCTTGATTTCGATCTCATCCTCGATTATGAAGGACTCATATTCTTTCATCGAAAATAATATATAATAAAATAATAGCAATAATTTTTCTAAATGTTAAGAAAACCTTATCAGTCATTTCAATGGAAAATCAATGTTTAATTCTAGAAAGGTGTCACAAAGCGGAAATAATTCTTCATTAATATTCGTAAATAACTATTCTAAGACAAACTACATTTTTATTTAATTATGATATTATTTGTGGTGGAGCCATGCTGTGGTCAACTTGGCTGCACCACAAAAATGGGCATGCTTGAAAGATGAAATAGCACAGTCCCACGGAATATGGACGTGAAGTAATAGCTTCCGTTGCTGTATTTCGTCTAGAGAATGAGAGTTCTAGTGGCCCGCTCCCCTCTCTGCCCTTCCATCAACTCAAGGGATTTCCATCCATCACTCCTCTGGGATTGCGAGTGTCCATGGGCGGCGGTGGCCGTCTACTCTGACGGCTCGTCAACTCATTTGCCCTTCCACTATGCTATAAAAAAAATATATAAATTACAACAGTCCCTACGATTTCTATCACAAAAATTCTCAGACGTCGGACTGTTTCGTGCCATTGGTACATGTATACGGCTTTAAAATTTGATAAAAGGTATTGATTAGCTTTGAGAAATCGTTATGACAAGTTTACAATCGTCCCGTCGAGGTGAGCTTTCTTTTTATTGAACATCGATGAGCTTAAACCTAAAATCTTTCACCCCGTTCGTGACCGAACAGGGTGGCAGAGTCCGAAATCGACGGCGTACGGTGTTCACCAAGACTCGGAGCGAGCGGTTAAGTTGACTTGACTTAGAAATGTATTGGTCAATACGACTCCTGTCAGCATTACAACTCGATACCTTCGTCATCGAACGCAACGTTTTTCATCATTTAGCCGTCAGAGGTCTTTCAGATCGTAAATCATTACTTAGTAGTTCGTCGCATTTTTTTTCCGTTGCACTCTTTTATTTTTTAACTTATATTTTTATTTAACGTATTATGAGTTCTACAATTGGGATTGTTTAGTAATCTGAACAACTGTATAATTACTGTGTTTATGCAGTTGATTGAATGAAAAATGTGAAATGTTTTTTAAATATCATTGATGAAATGGATTTAATGTTCCTTTGATTTTCAATGAATATTATCTATCGACATTAGATGAGCTTTGGTTAATATTCACGTCAAAATAAGAAATATTTGACGTGGATGTATTCAAGTCAAGTATTTCTTGCTTTAATGCCAAATTAAAATGTCAGGATCTGCCCAACCTTTGACTTTATTAAAATTTTAACAAAAATATTTTGTGTTAGGCAGAGTTTATAGATTTATGTATAGGTACATATATTAAATAGGGGAAAAAGGTTTTTCGTATTACATATGAAAAAGTTGCAGTTAAATCTCTTTAGTTGTATTGTTTGTATCACACTAGTTTTGATATCATTAAATAGATGACATTTTAAAAAAAGAAAAATGAAAAGTAAAAACGGTGTCCAGCCATTTTTCTATTGATTTTCTGTCCACCAAAATGAGTGAATCTAACTTAGGAATTCGATATATTTTGAAGTTTTTTTCTAAAAAAGGAAAAAAAGCGACACAAGCAGCAAAAAGAATGTGACATTTTTGGATCTCTAGTACAGTGTCAGAAAGAGTAGCATTAAACTGGTTCAGGCATTTTGAGTCCAGTAATTTTGATGTCAAACATGTACCTCGCTGTCGTCGACCTATTACGGGTAAAGTCGATGCAATTATGAAAAAAGTACTGCAATATCGGCATATTAACTCCTACAACATTACCACTTAACTTAACCCGACCAAACTCTCTTAATATTTGCTGAGTAGCTAAAGATATGTCTGGTCTGGCGTTTTTATGGTTATAATTGTTCGTTACACTAAAAAGGGAAAATTATTTATCGAAAATATTGTACAACACAGGTAAATATAATAGTCATTCCTTAGCAATACTCCGACCACCTATATAATATACAGGTGGACGGTCTATTGCTAACCGAAACCTGACGCTCCCAAGGTAAGTCAGGTCCCTAAAAATATACGAGCTATAAAGACGCATTTACACTTAACTGAACCTACCGACTGTCATTACGCTGTCCGTTTCATCAGACTCACGTTGATGTCGTGTCAAATACTTTCCAATTCTTCTTCATGCAACCAATTCAATCATTTTAGTCAGCAATGATAGCTCACTAAAATGCTATATTAAAAATAGTACACTATTTTATTAAAAGAGGTGGCTACAATTTTCCTTTAATTAAACATACTAGTCTGCAATAAATGCTGCAACCGTTGTTGTTTCGTGACACATGATGTGTCATGGTAGGTATCATCATCGTTAACATATCTGTTCAAAATGTGTAAATGATTTTATCAGGAAAAAAAACTCCACGCCCTAGATTTTCTGTTTAAACGTCGGAATAAACAATAAATTCAACAATAGCTCTGATATTTGCTCGGCCCTAGACTTTTTAAGTTTTTTAAATTCCTTTTGATGCGAGCATTGCTCTGATTTGGGTTTTCTACAATTCCGCGCATATTTACGACTCATGTGAGACGACATCTTTAATTTTTTTTGAATTTCCAATATGACACCAATTTTTACACGTATTTCGGCGAACATTTTAAATTGTTTCACTTTGAATCCTGTTCTTGTAAAAAAGTTCTTGTCAAGCTTCTCATAATAACATCTTAATCAATGTTCCATATAAACGCGTTCTCATGCTACACTATTTATAATTTAACACAACACTAATTCACAACATTCACGCGCAAATGGTTACACTAGCCCGATGACGTCACGGACAAACAAACGCTTCACGATAAACACGTAGATACAGACACTTTCTATGCATTGTAACCTCAACCATCGTTAGCGCATTATTAGTCCCGTAGTAATTAGCGATTGAAATCTGATGGTATTTTGTAACACAAGAAAGTTTGGCCGACTACGACTGTACTTGTTATCACGTTAAGAACGCTAAAAGTTTTTGTTCAGTTTCAAATACGGTCTAACTTTTTAAATGTTTAGCTGGAAAATTGGCCAGAGAACGAATCTTACAAAACTCGTTTAAATCCACTTACAAAACTAAACAGACATTACTGAACGAGTTATAGCATTAATATAGCATTAAAATCGATTATTGATGAGAAATGAAGAATATTTTTTTTGTAAGTAATCCAATTACATCTCCAACAATAAAAACTAAATTTTATTAACAATCAAAAAATAAATAAAAGCCTAAAAAGGCAATAATAAATAAATAAATAACGTAAAACTTATTTCATATATCTAGTATGAAAGTAATTTTCTTTTTCAAACTTTGCTTCATTTCAATCCATTTACATAATTATATAAAAGGCGATGAGTGTATATATGTTCCCTGTGGTCTTCAAAACGATTATTACGAATTATAATAAAATTTTAAGAGAATCTTCAGATTAGCCCAGCGGGTGATCTTACGAAGTTTGCTAGCAATCGAATAAACAAAATGTTTTTTGTTTCTTTTTATAGCAGTATTGAGGAGTAAACAAGCATGCGAGCAACCAGAGTGTAGGTGGTTAACGCTACCCATGCACTTTCGCGACTTCGGAGGAGTCACCAGTGCGTAGTCGATCTCTTGGTTGAAAATATGAATGTGCAATGGGCTATCGGATGGAGGAAGGAGTGGGTTAATGAAGAGGGGTGAAGCCGATGTAGGCAGGTTGTAGGGTGATGGGGCCATAGTGGGCCACTAGAACTCACACTCATTGAACGAAGCGCAAAAACAGAAACTACTATTTCACGCTTGTATTGTGGTATCGGTAGGGTGTGGTACTGTACACGTCGAGCCGGCCCATTTACGTCCTGTAGCGAAATTGATCAGTGCATGGCCCTACCACAGTAAATAGCATTTTTTTGTCATATTTTCCCCAAAAACTTAATACATTTTTTTAGGCATAACAAGGCGTTATATTTAGTGTGATGTAACGTGACAAAGATTTAGTAGATATATAAGGCGTTATAGATATTTGATAAGACTTCGTCAGATGTTTGCTCCTATTCATCCACCAGAAGTTATCTGGCTACAAATAACTACCCATGCGAAGTTGGGGCAGCTCGCTAGTTTAATATAAATATTAAATTATAGTTTTAAAATTATCTTTCAGTGTGTTTCAGACTTTCATTGCCTGTAAGTAGACGAATTATTCATTATAAAACGTCGATCATAAAATTTTCTGAAAGTCCAGGGACTTTTAAAAAATGTTATGCCCTAAAAGAACATTTCAGACTAAAATTTTTATCTCAAACGGTTCAAAACAAAACAAAAAGCAAATTTTAAAAAAAACCTGATATTGAATGGGAAATTTTAAATGGCCACCGATACCTTTTTAAAATTGGACTAAAAAAATTTTCCAACAGAAGAATTTTTTTCCTTGGTGAATAGATCCTTTTGAATCAATAAACGTGATGAGTTACTTTTCCGGTTCACCCCACAAAGTGATACTCTACACCAAAGAAGTCACGGCGGATTCTTGTTCCAGTCACACGTTACTCAACGGATTTGTATATAAATGTAATATCGACAGTTATCGAAACCGTTATCGCGCGATAGCCGTAAGGGCACGTATGAATACGCGGATGAAGCTGGGGATGTCGGGTAGTATATTAGAACCATCGAATTGGACAAAAATATAAGGATCTTGAGTTATTAAGCTTTTGTGTACGTTGCACACAAATATTTGTCTTGTTGGAGTATTTCGTTACCGCGCTTGTAGGTAGCCCATAGGGTTTGCGTGGGACGGCCTTGGGCGGCGCTGACTCCCAATATGGGCGCCGCCGTTTTTACGAGAAAACTAAACACTTAAATACCATACGGTGTTTATATAAATAATATTTTATTATTATATTATATGTTCTAAACAAATATATTTTTTATAGAGTATTATTTATAGAATACAATTCAATATATTGTCATATACCTGTATTAAACTGGACAATGGACTTTGGATGTTTAGAGTTAATGCTATCGGATTTTAATATTCCGTTGCCGTATCTGTCTGATGTTGTTCATTGATGTCGGGCGACTCTATCGAAATATTGCTTCCTCAATTATACAAACGGACCCCAATTTATTAGAATTCAATAGTCACGCTTTGTTGTTAGAATAAATGATTTATATACAGGGTTACATTCTTTTAAAATCATATCTCTTCTAAAGTATTAGATACAAAAAATGATGAGTATGACATTTTACATTGTCAGGAGATGCGCGCGCAATTTCAGTAAAAAATCTGTAAAACGGTTGACCCTGCAGGCCATCGGTAAATTTCCCGCTATAATATATATAAATGATTTTAAACTCCTTAACTTCAAAAATACAGTTACCAATATTCAAAACTTATCTTTTAGATTTTCGAACTTCAAAACAGTTGACTTTATAGACCACTCACGAAATTTTTCGCTACTTTCAAGCTCAAAATATTAAATAATATAACTAGAAGTAAATTATTGAGTTTGAATGCAAGAGATCGATTTTTGTGTTTTTACAAGCTCTCCGAGCTCAAAAATATAATTTTAATACCGTATGTCCGTTTTCTAAGCCGTATGTCCAAAAATATGAAAAAATAACGAAGGTAACGTTTAATAAATATTTTCAATCAAAATTATTTTGAACTTGATCGAATATACTATTTTTAAGTTATTGCCGAAAAACTGCGCTTCTCGACAAAAGGACATAAGTGCCATGAAGATACGCTTTTTTGCTAATGCACTTTACTTTGCACGCTCTTGGCCAGTTTTTTATATCTTTTTTTTCGGCAAAGATATATATATATATATATATATATATATATATATACGTAATATACGGAAACGCTTTTTTGTTATTAATACGAGTATTTCTTCAAAAAATATTAAAGCATAAAATCATTTTGTCCCAACTATCACATTTAGTACTATTAAAACCATGCCAAACAAATGTAACTTGCAAAGTTTGTATAATTTACAAAGCGTTTTAGTAGCTGATTGTTTTATTAAAAATTTCACACTTTATAACCCAAGATATCCATTGACTATATCCATTGGATATTGCTTTGTTATGAATTTATATGATGAATTGCATTCTATCGGATATAATATGTTCTACACAAATAACAAAAAATCGATTATTAATGATATTGAACAATAATAGTACGTATTTCGTTAACACCTGAACATAAGTGAAGAGATTGTTCAAAAGTAATGTATATTTGCTAATACTAATATAATAATAATGTCTCCCTAAGGACATTGTAGCCAATAATATTTTATATACAAGTAATAATAATAATACTTGAAATTATTATACGATTAAAATCGTCAGTTATTTTAGCCAATATTTGTAACTCGATCGTAACTGGCTCAAGTTCGGCGGAAGCCGGTTATTTATAAGCATGTTAAACCCCTATTAGTTGTAAAATAAGCAAATTTCATTGTTCTCAACTCACTTAGAAGAAACTTGACCGTGTCTCCTATTAACATTAAGAATATTTACTGTGTCACTCTAATTAGCGATACTGCTAAAATATAAAGTGGTTGCTAACTTATACAATCGGTGATCAACAATAAAACCAGGAAAACATAGAGTAAATACGTGTTTATGTAAAAAAATATATTGGAGTAAGACGGTTGAAAAACGTATTCTTAAGAAATTATTTATACAGTTCGCTTTAAATGACATTTCAAAGTTTCTGATCATGTATTAATGTTTAGTAAACTATAAAATCGTGTTTTACGGACTTCACAAAAGTATAATACGACTAAGTGGATTACGAGTAGACCTATACAATACATTCATACAATGTACATACGTACAACACGTTATGTAAAATAGTCACTATTCGACATAATTTTAATTCGTGGCTTGAAGCGATAATAGTAGGACCATGTTGGACCATTATGTTGCTCTAGAACAAACTTATCTTTATTTAAAGATAAGTTTGTTCTACTTTTCTACACTATCTATTATGCAGGTACTTATAAAATTGTCTATTTCATATGTAAATGACTTTTTGCTTATTTATAAATTATAACACATAATCTCCACCGTTGTAATATTAACAATTATGTTGCAGTATATTCAACTCAATTTGCCATTTAATTATTATTCTCAGTTAGTATATTGCCCGTCGTATTCTAGATATTGCATCGTAATACAATATCTTTATATATTGTATCATAATATTTAAGAGTTTTATTGCTCATATTATTCTAGACGAGTGGCGATGATCGAGTGGTTAGATTTTTGCTTAAAAACCAAAGGATGCTGGGAGTTAACTTAAGCCACTTCAAACCACTTGCCCAGTCCTCGGGAACTACGGTTCTTAATAGTCCTACGCCCTACGGCGTCAGCGTGGCGGATCTGATATTCAATAAGATCTTTAACCTGAAATAAATCACCATAGATCATAGGAATGTGTGTTATTACATGGATAAATGATATCCGACAACAATAATTTTGTTTATAGCCATTAAGTTGAAAAATAATGTAGCGGTCTTTTTGATGCTTATTTATCCATAAGTTTCACTTCGACATTTATACTGTGAAGTGCTTTAAAAATATATGCATTGTTCTTCTATTGTAATAGATAAATTGAATTTACACACTTTTATAGAGCACAAATATATTAGAAACTATTGGTCCGTATGTGAGGCTGTTGATAACTTAGCCATATTCATACCACATTAATTGCTGAAAACAAATACAGTATTCAGAAATGAATGCGTTTTTAGTCACTATAGATGTGTTCATCATAATCCCGTCGGTATGAAAAAAATGTGACTCTCCTTGTAAAAACATTTTAATGTATCTTACAAGCGTCTTATTATTAGAAAAATGTATTTGTCTGTCTGTTTGTTAAATGGAGATAAACAAAAAATACTTAGTACCTACTTGAATAAATAACAGGTCCGTTTAAGTTACAAAATATTGTAAAAGCATTTTCGAGGTATTTCTTCTTCGTAGAAATTGAAATGGTGAAGTTTAATAACTTGAGTTGATTTTGCGAAAGTTTCGATACGTATGGCTTTTTGTAGAAATAACGTGCAAGGAGGCACACGTCTATTTTTATTTAATATTGCAATTTCGTTTCTTATCAATGGACTGATAATATTACGTTGTTTTATTTATTGTGCTTGTATTATCAAAATTTTGAATGGATTTATCATTGAGGTCTTGAAATAGGAATTTCATTTAGATCTCTAACCTTTTACCAAAAAAAGCCCTTGCTTTTTGTTGATATTGTGAATATCATCAAATGATTTGTGATTTCACTATGTGATCTCGTTTCTAGTACATCCATCTCGGCATGAAATACAAGTGTATTTCATTTATTTTCTGACACAGATAATAATCCAATATTATCAGTGTTAGCTAATTATGTCAAACACGTTTCTAATACTTTAATATAATACAAGAATAATAATGTAAATAATAGTGCATAGGACACTGTTTTTGACGGAAAACATGTTCGCTTCGTTAGATACACCAAAGTTATGGACCCACAGAAGAAGCTAATCCGCTTTTATGGGCATTTTGGTAGTGGACGAAGGTCATCGTTATAGGTGTCAATAGGAGTGTGTATGCAAGTATTACGTCTGTGTTGTGGAGTGGATAGTCAATCCATTTCTCATACACCGTCTGGCGATCGTTATCCACGGGGCGAGGGCTTTAGAAGCCTGTATGAACTTTAGAAGCCTACAAGGACTTTAGAAGCCTGCGAGGGCTTTAAAAGCTTGAGATAATTTTAGAAGCCTTGTCTTTAAAAGCCTTTAGAAGCCTTGAAGTTTGCAAGGAATTCGAAAAATTCTCAGATAGACGTTTGTAGGCATGCAGCTGGCTCTAATCATCAACTTATACGATAAAATTCATTTATAAATATTGCATATATGCTTTTACTCTATTTACGATCAACGTAGTCTGAGTAATTCTACTTCACAATTATTCAAAAATTACTTCTTCTGTTTCAATTAAAACATTCTTATATTCTAAAAGGGTTTCATATCACAAACATTAGTCTGCATACTTATTTAATAGTGCATATATAGAAAAACGTAATCTAATAACGCAATTCTAGTCTCGGTCGGTGATTTCAATACCAGACAATGCACCCACAGAACATAACAAGTTAAAGAGTAGGGTGTGTGAAATATGGCCGTTTTATAAATTGATAATAATTACATCTTTAATACGAGAGCGCAACAGTTTCGCTTTAAGAAAAATGTTCCTTCAGTGTATCGTTTCCTCTAAAACAAACGGTAATTTGATTGATGGATGTTGATGGACGTTCAGAATGGCGAACCTGAAAGTGGCGATAACAGTTTATTAATAAGGGGAAATATGCACATCTCCATAAGTATACGTATATGTTACGTATACTTAACACGTACTTAACATGTACTTAACACCTCACAAAATAAAATAGGAAATACGTATATGTCTACTTCTATCATGATCTTATCTCACTACTCAATTTGCTATTTCCTTATAATAATATGCATTTATTTATAAGAGCACGGCTATCTCGGAAACGGCATCGACTACTGCGACGAAAAAAAAAAAAAAATTTTTTTTCGATAAAGGAACAATATTTTGAGTTTTCAAGTTTACTTTTAAAGGTTTTTCCTCTGAAAAAAAGGACCAAGAAAATAATCTAAACGTTGCTATATTTAGCGTCATTTCGTCTAGTTTTGAGTTAATTACATTGTTGCTTTAATGTTATTGTTTCTCAAAAATAAATTACACTAAACCGTATAAACTACAGATGGCACTATTTAAATAATAAAATGTTATATTGTATAGAGTTGAAACTCTTTAAGCCGAACGTCAAGAGAGACAGAATTTTAGAGTTATGGAGGATTTTAACCTAGACAGATTTTGATTCGACTTGTAGAGTTTAACAACCATTCTAACTAATTTTGAGTTAAAGAGGTGAATTAAATAAAAATTCAAGTTACATAGGTAACAAACATATTTATACATACATATTTGTAATAAATCAACATTATTTCAAAACATCCTTAAAATAATAAATATGTGTAGGTGCATACATATTGACAGGGATCAGTAATTGTTTTTGCCTTAAATAAATCGATTGTTCTCTATCTTATAGCATTGTTTATGGTATAAAGTCCTGAAAGTTCTTGATCTTGTCAATGGCCGGTTTGCTCTATAAAATTACGTAAACGTATTCAATGCCGTTCTTGTCTCTCTAATGGAAAACCATAGAATGATGTTGTATTATGCGAGTCTTCTATGTCAAATCATTAGTTTCTGTTGGCGGTAGGACTAAATTGTTTCTGATAATTTTTCAATCGACAACAAATGACTTGCTTCGTTTAAGTTTAAATGAAATCAAGAATAATACTCGGTATCCAAAACGTAGCACCTTGCACGAAACAAGCAAGCTCGTGTTAACTTCAGTTTTAAATTCCTTTATCATCCCTTAGAATTTGTAATCCTATTTATTGTATGCTCCTAAATTGTTTTCTAAGGAACAAGACTGTACATTACCGGCAAATTATTAAAGTCCTTAACTTATTTTTCTGCGAGCTATAAAGGTAATAAATTGCAAAGAATCGAGTTGTAAAGATTGTAAAATAGAACATTACTATGTTCGAGATACATAGGTCCTTTTAATTTTTTCGAGTTATAGAAGGAAAATGTGTACCAAAATGGCTTTCAGGATTCAGTTGCAGAATTGGATTATTTCGACTAATAAAAAATTGAGATTTCAAGTAAGGCAGGCGACGGGACGGGAGCGGAACCTTTGTTCGAGTTTTGAAGGTTTCGCCTTAAAGGGGTTTGACTGTGTTCATATACATATCTTTGGAAATGAGCATAAGCATCTGCTACCGTGGGAAGTCATCATATTCACAAGGCAAATCGAAAAAGGTCGACCAAAGCTCGGTTGCTTAGGTGTTATAAATAGAGACGTTTTGTGCTCTCATTTTTAATACTGCAACCTCGCATTAGTTTAGATATTTTTGAGGTCTTTTTTTGGGATGCATATAATTCCAATATCATCCATTTTATATAATCACGTAAGGTATACATAGACTATACATCTTGCGCCTGTTTCAACTTCTTTTAGAATTGAACTTCTTGGTAATTTCATTTTAATTCTTCGTAATTAATTATCACTTCGGTGACCGAACGTAAGGAGTAATTATATGATGCAATTTAAAATGATATACTAAGTATGTCTACGGAAAATGCAGATATTGAATGCATTCGTGGATGACAACTCGTTTTTCTCAAGATAACGTAGTTAAATGTCACATTTCCCACTGCTCGTCACACCGACCGCCGACGTGAAGATTTCCAGCGCGCAATTTCAGATCACCCTATAGACGTTTCTGGGCGGAGTCCGCCCAACTCCCGCCCAGCCGGCCGCCCATATAAAGCGGGGCCGCAGCACTCCCGAAGCATTAGCGACCGCACCGGCGACCACTTGCACGACCATGGCTTTCGGGTGAGTACACGTTTTCCGCTTACATTTTTCCGAAAAAAAAAATTGTATTTTTTCTTTTCTTGTACAAGTCCAAAATGATTCCCTCGTCCGAACAAGTAGCGGGAAAATTGCAATTAATTCTCTAGAGATCAAAGTTAATGGGAGTCGCTGACACTTGTTGCATTTTCAGTTGACCGTTTCAAGAGACTTGTTGAAGTTTACTATTTTTACGTAGTAAAAGTGAAAATATATTTTGTAAAATTTAGTTTATTATTATTTTAATGATTTTAATGCAGTTTTAAGGTTTGTAACTCTGATAGAGGTACTATATTTTTATAACAAAATAATATGCTACTGTTTTTGTCACAGAGAGACAAACAGATATTAGAATTATCCAGAATTAATTGTAATGTTTCTTATAAACTATGCTATATAGTATATAGTAAAGCAGTAAAGGGATTAAAATTGCCGAATATTTTTAGTGCTTATAATGAATTATTTAGAAAATATATATTGAAAAATAATCTTTATATTCTATAGTTTTATTTGTGCTCTCATTATCCTTAAATGTTATAAAAATAAGGGTTTCTATTTTTTCCATTTTTACAAATATTCTTTGTCCATTTTCAGTTTGTCATTTATTCAATAGCATTTTAATTAAACAAAAAAGAAAAGTGCGAATTAGACTCGCATGCTAAAAGTTCAGTAAAAAAAAATATGCACACACAAATACTATATATATTATTTTTTATATTTGTGCAATTTGCAAAATGTACAATAATTGCAAACATGTTTAATACTTGAATAAATCATTACAATGTTTCACATCACAGTTTCTATGGTAAACTTAAATCCTCTTTCTATGGTATTTTGAAATAAATAAAAAAAAAGTCAAAAAAAAAATAGATTCGCTCATGTTGACCCTTAAAACGTATTTGAAACTGTCCAATATTTGTATTATATATTTAATAAAAAGTTGTAATTAATGTTCATCAACTCACAAAATTACCCTTCATTGGATGTAAGACCGCAAGTACACTTTTGATATAGTAAGTAAAAATAACGACCATATAATAACGAAAAAAAAACATTTATTTTCTGTACCAATGACAATATGCATTAATTTCCGTAAAAATTGTATTTAAAAACAATGAATAATATTTCGACTACGAACAGCAATATAAAAAATGTTTTTAGTAAGTCGTACAAAAATTAATTTAAACTGCTAAAGGCACGTATAATTTTATTAGCAGAAAAGTTTATAAGGTATTCGATGTTTCCGGAAGGGTGTTCAATTTGTAATATCAATTTTATTCCCTATCGCTTAGAGCCATTCTGCGTTTTAAGAGACAGTAACTTCAAATCGGGCTTACTTCAAGTATAACTTAAAATTAATTTTACAAGTTACCCGAGAATTATGGGAATCCAATGACTTTTAATACTACTTCACACCTTTATTTGTGCCATTGGCAGCGATAACAAAGATTATCATATCTATGTTACCAATAGCCTAAAAGTAAGGTACCGATTATGGTTATAGATATTTCTTTTTATTTTTTGTATTTCAGTCATTTGTTAAATTGTCGTTCGGAAAATTGTTTTTATGTACTGTTATACAAATTTTATATTAAATGTTGTTCGTTGAGACGGTGCTGATTATCCCACATGGGCGATTCTTAAGAAACAGGCTTAAATAATATCTTATTGGAGGATCGTTTAAAAACTTCTTGCAGGAAAGAATAATTGTCTACCTTAGCGAGAGTCCGCCACTTTTAAACTACGGTGGCATTTACACAAGTTTCTCTATAAATTTGAACAAACAATCGAGCGCTCGTCGACGCAAATAGCGGTCTACTTTCAAAATATTTATTTCGCTGCAAACGAAAATCCCAATAAAATTGCACTGTATCTTCAATCTTTCTTCTATAGTGTTTTTCTTAAACCTATAATGTGCCTTTTAATAGGTTTCTGGTCGCGTAGTGTACACAGAATAAAAAACGATCGAATCAATAATGGCCTGTAAAAATATGTAAAGAGTTACATTTTTTAACAGATTTTGAAAAACGTTGTAATGAATTCTATACAATTTGAAAGCGATCTTTTTTTAAAAAAAACAATTGATTTAATTTCTTATTAAACACGAATGTCATTAATGTGGTATACATTTTCTTTTCTTTTTTTTTTATATATACAAAAAGTGAAAATGTGATTATTATTGAATTTTAATTCAAGTTTTCTTTTATATAAAGAATATATATATATGAAGAACTGAAAATGATTTTCTAAACTTTGGATTGACTGTGAAATATCGCAAATCTTTATTTTACAGTTTTCCCTCCAAATTTCAAACGGTGTCCATCGCAGGATGTCAGAAATAATTTTCTTTGAGAGTTATCCGATGAAAACTCTCAATAAAATCACAAATTGGGCCAGCCATGGCCCAATTCTGTCATTAAAGTTTGTAGCTCGGACAGTTTATAAATTAAAACGGCGGAACGCATTGTTAACGACATTTCAAAATGCATATCTCTCAATTGCAACTTCGCATCGACATTTTGTCGCGTGGGAATACTAATAGGTCATTTGTGAAAAAAAAAGGACGAGCAGTTTAAATTTTAAATGTATTCTCTCTCACACAAGAGAGAATACACTCAAAATGTCTTAAATGTAGGAGGAGAATTTTTTTTATTACTTTCAATGGAGCTATCGAGTATGCCACCAGTGGGCGTCTATGAATATTCATAACCTCAGGGGAATCACTATCTTATCGCCGGCGTCTTAGGGAGGAATGGGGTATCTGATGGGGGCTACTGGAATTTAAAACTGAATAGGATATCTTATGAAGGCCGCCGGAAATCTCATTCACTGTACAGAATACAATAGTGAAAGCTGCTTCTTGTCGTATAGGACCTGGCGTGCCGGCACATGTTGATCACGCCATGGCGCCACTGCATAAATAATCGAATAACGAATTTATTATTTTTTTACCCCTAAAACTGAGATCTGTTTTTTAAGTGTTACTGTACTTTTTTTTTCTGCAATTTTGATCACACTAGTACGAGTTATGAGGCTGTGACAAATAGTGATGGACGGACGGACAATGTGTTAAATATCCATGAGAAAGTTGTGAGAGTTTTGGACTGCGACAGAAAGACTTTTGTCGTTTTTTTTTTTGTTATTGTACATAATTAAATTGTCCCAAGTCGGACTTCACTTTCACAGTAAAAAAGTCACTGATAGTTTGAAACCCGAAAAAGTATTATTCTCGTCTTCCCTTGAAAACATTTTTTCATTCTTGGAAATCTGATACAATGCATTACTTTGAATGCAAATATTATCGAGGACACCTTATAGATATCTAGTCTCGTTGAAGCATCGAAAACAAAAATGTTTTACAACACGAGGCTACGACTGCCAAGGGCCCGCCGCTGTTGACGCTTCAGCAACCCAATTCTGCTTACAGCGAAAAAATATGGGCGCGGATAACGAAAAATTTACCTGCAAAGTTATTTCTTTTTAGTCCCCTTTCTGCCAATATTGTTGTTTCATCAACATATATGTATTTTGGGTTAACCCTGAAGTAAATTTTTTGGGGAAAAAAAACTGTGTGTCACAAGCACGCTACATTGTATAAGACGCAATCGTTTTGTAGTAAAATGGTCACGAAGAACATTTTAATTATTTCAGATAAATATTTTTTTACTACACCATAAAAAATTGTGAATACAATGGAAATGAATTTGTAAAACGGTTGGCCCCGTAGGCCATCCCTAAAACTTTTCGTTGTGACATTTAGTGATGTGTCTCTTTAAGCTGTTTGAGTTGTAGATATTGTCTACGAGTTTTGGATCCTAAAAAATTTGACACACAAGCAACACTGAAACTTTTTACGGTTTTCGAGCTCAAGACGTTCATAAATAAAGTAGCAATAAATTATTGACTTCATTATGACCAAGATATCGATTTTAGTGTTTTTTCAAGTTTTACCAGTTCGAAAGAATAATTTTAATACGTTTTGAACTCTTCGAATTCAAAATTTGTATTCATATATACAAAACTCTCTTTTTTTAAATATAACAATTAGTATATTTTTTTAACGCATTGTTCGACTTCGATTTGCTTTATAACTTTCTAAATAAAAAAAGATGACCGAGAATAGACCGAGCACAAACCTTAATCTTTTAAATTGTTCCCATGTACTTTGAAAAAACCTTTTTTTTTTTCAAATTCGTCGTTAATTCTCTTGAACGAATCAAACGATTTCGATGCAATTTGTCACGGTCGACGCTGTCTTAAAGAAAACAACTGGTTTGATTTTAGAATTTATCGGTAGAGTACTTCAGAAAATATTTTAAAAAAACACTTATTGAAAAATTTTTCTCCAACTTTTGTTGTTATAAGTTAAAAAATTAAACAATTTCCATTCGTTTATAGCGATCAAAGTTATGTTTAAAAGAGAGCAACTAGATATATTTTAGAATGTATCGGTGGAGCAGTTTACAAAATATTGTTAAACACACTTTTTTTTTAAATTCTCTAACAATATCTCTTGAAAAAAATCAGTTATGCAGTTTACGGCGGCCGACGCAACTGAGAAAAAGAGCTGTTCAGATTTTGATATCGACTGGTATAGTATACTAAAGTTATATCAAAATAACATTTAAATAAAAAGTTTATTTTTGATATTCCTCAAAATTTACCGGGGGAAGTTTTGTTCAAAGAAGTCCAAGTTGAATGAACCCCTTGCGAATTTTGCAAACTGCGTTTCTATCTGTTAACCCGTTCAAAACTTATGAATAGTTTACATACACACACGCACATACGTAAAGACGTAACTCGAAAAATGGTCGAAACGGATTCCTAGGACTCTAAAACGTAAAGATCTGGTGAAAATTCGATTTTCGCAAATCGGGGTTAAAACAGTAACTTTCTAATTTCATGAAAATTTTCCAATTTTCTGGCGAAAACATAAAAATAAAAACAGAGAAAATGGCCGACGAAGTATAAACGGCATAAATATTATAGTACGAAACGTGCTAATTAGACAGAGAACACACTCAGCGACGACACTAGCGCCGTGCAATATAACGTTAAACTCTGTTTCGTAAGAAAGAGACAGCATATATTTTTTGACGGCTCATAGTTTTTTGGTTTTGCGACCGATTTCCATTTTGATTTCAATTTTAGTCTTAATAGTCTAGACAGCTTACATAATTCATCAACAAATATATTATTGTAAATATCAGTACAGTACTCTAATCTTAGCAGTTTATATTTATTATTTTAGGGCAATACTATAATTACTACAAAACTTAATTGTGGTAAGGATCCGAAGAAAATTAATTTAAAAAACTAACATATGGCTCCATTATGTCATTATTATAACAGTCAGTGCAGCTTGAGAAAGTTTCTCATCTTAAAAGCAGCTATATCTCGTTATTTCTCAGAAAATGTTCACGTCATAGCTCGTCTCGATTTCAATTAGTGCTCTAGAAGCCGGGTACGGACAATTCTCTCATACGTTTTGTGGTAGAACGCACGGACTAGTAGCTAAATCCGAACACTCCGATTTAGTAATCCGCGGAGGGGTGACGCGTTAATTAACACTTTCAAAGCGAGTTTCACATGAACCGGATATTATAATTGTGGACTTCGAAAATTTGTATTTCGGCAAACTTAATAATGAGCCAGCTCGTTCAGTACGACAGGTCCGATTGCGTCAGCGAAAGCGAAATTTAACCTACTGTCTGGTTCTATTCTATAAAGACTGTGTGAAGAGAGAATTTAAAAAGTTTATCGACTGCGGGCCCTTAAAAGTGACCTTTTCGGTATTTTTATAAAGGATGTAATTCTAAACAGATTTATTCAGCTGCATATTTTAAAATAAAATCTTAATTTAGATTCGTTAAGTGGCCAATTGTTGTGCAATATTTAAACCCCAACAGACGGTAATTAAAGAAAAAAATTATCTATTCTTTTAAAATAAAGAGTGAAACTTTGTTAGCTTAAAAGGTAATCTCTCAAAAATTTACTAATCTGATTTCGATTAGATTTTATATAAAATATTCCTTAAATATGTATAAGTTCTATAGGGTGCAACTATACAAGCATTTACCCCTGACTTATTCCATGTGATCCTATACATGTTTCGTGATGTCCGCCCGACTTTCATCGAACTTTTAATATTTTTGTTATTACACCGCAAAGCTAATAATAGCTTTTTCCAGACTTCTTATGCCTTATTCTATGTATTACGATGTTCGACTTATATTCTTTTTGTTATAAACGACCCGGATCGGTTCTGTGTGTACGCGGGCGAAGCCCATGCGTCATAATTAATAACAGCAAACAGTTTTCAGTGTGTTTTTCTTTGACGCAAACACCGCCGGACTTAATAAATAAATGTGGAAGGGATTGGTAGATTGAAGCGAAAGGTGTCGTAAATGTGACCCTCGTGCCTCGCATGGAACATATAAAATAATGTTGTGTTATATATATAAAATAATACAATTTCTATAAGTTCATCGAAATTCGATCGAATCTCGCGTTGTGAATTTACGATGCCATCGCGCATCGTAAAACGAAGAATGCATTGTTGTCTTTGGGTATAGAGTTTTGATATAATGCCACCATAATGTATACTTTACGGCCTTAATAAAAATATTTGAGATAAGTTCGTGTTATCTACTCTCGGGAAATCTATAATTTATGTTCTACATATTTCGGTCGGGTGGGTATTGAAAACTTATTCCAAAACGGTTAAAGTAACTTCCTTACAAACAAATTACATGTTTTTTTTTCTTTTTAATCTATGACTTTATTGAACGAACATTCAAAAACACATACAAATATCGAAACAGGTGTATCGTACACCCTTACTGCTCTATTGTATATACGATTTGAGTTTCTTAATGGATTAGTTTACATTTGAATTCCGTCCGCTAAGTTGTACCGTCATGTACTATCGTTTTGAAGGGAAGCGTTCATCCACTTAATACTTTATCGTATGACGTCGTCTAAAAATGTTTTTCTTAGTATTGCAGTGAGACCAAAACGGGATTTGAAGAAAATGTGTCGCTTCCAGATCCTCGGCGGTATTTTAAAAATTTTGGAAATTTTTGTATGAATTTTTGAATGAATGAATATGAGATTTAAAGGTGTTTAATATCGTGATTTAAAATTTAATATCGTGACGCGATACCCTGATACAAAGTTAGTAGTGAAATAAAGGCAAGAACTAAATATTATCTGGGCGAAGCAGAGTCCGGCCTAGCATGACACCGGAGGTAAAAGCGAAAAGATAATCTTATAGAGTCTGTCTATAAGATTATCTTTTTCTCGTTTACATAATGGACGAATAAAGCTCCATACAGATACTTCTCTTTAGACGTCATGCTAGGCCTGTAGGTCGATGTCGATTATAAAGGAAGAAAAGCGCAATCAGGAACATAAATATATTCTATGAAACATACAAGAATAAAGACGGTAGCATCTCTATGTTTGATATTTTTTGGAAATTTCAAGATATATATATATATATATAGAGAGAGAGAGAGAGAGAGAGAAAGCGGCTAAAAGGATTGATCTATTCTATATTGACATGTTCAATCGAGGTTTATTTAAAAAGTATTAAAGACATTTTAACGGATCTATTATACAATAGTTCCGTTAAAATGTGTATAAGCTATTCAGCATATAGACTCTTACAATTGAAGCCACATATTTAAGACATATAGGTTGGACGAAACTGAAGTATAAAGTCTGAAATTTATCTATAAGTGGACAGTAGAACGAATAATAACCGACGATGATGAAGGTAACGGTGGCAGTTGGATTAGCATGTGATTAGCATTTCACAACTACAGGCATCAAAACTGAAATCTGTACCGAAGAGGAGGATAAGTATTGGAACGAGACCGGGTCTCCCTAGGGTGGCAGATCCGGCCTCGTTCCCATATAGGTGGGTGCAGTGGCGTGCGGAAGAAGCTACTATTGTACCATTTATAAACCAACAAAAGAAATTTCTATTAATAGCAAAACAATAGAAACTTCCACGACTAGTTGTTAAATAAATATTAAAATACATAACATTAATATCTTTCGCACAGAAACCGTATATTTAGATCCTTTTAATCTTTCCTGTTTAAAAAAAATTACGAACGTCTTCCTGAATTCCCGACTTTATTTCAGGAATTCTGGAATGTTGAGTGAAGAAAGAATGTCGAGAAAGTTTTTTGACCGAAAGGTAAATCCTTTAAGATTTACTTAATATTACGCACTATTCGATATTTATAAGCAACTACCAACTAAAATTATTGAGAAGAAAATCTACGACAGACCCTCGAGATATTATACCGGAGTACTTTAGGCACTGTTAGAACCATTAAGTCGCAAAACGGTAATCTTTTTCAGTTTCAAAATGTTAAAATTGTACGACCCGAACAATAAAACCATGGAGAGGACGCGACTAATTTCAACTTGCGCCTTAAAACTGGCCGAGAACAATCTTTAGGCGAAGTTTCAATAAATCTCGATTTTACACTTCTGCCGTCTGTGTTTACTTTAAAAGAGATAAAACATTTTGATAGGAAAAGTTCGAAAGCGAGATAAAAAATACGCTTTCGTGTTTCGGAAATAGGAGCTCTTCCCTAATAGAGAATTCATAAATATTTATCGCTACCTGGATATAGACAAAGGATTTTTTCCGTTCTTGCCCTTTTTGAGTTTACGTCTATAATGGAGAACATTTCGTCTTTTTAAACATCTATAATAATTCACCCATTTATGTTGGTCCGTCTGAGTGATGTACATTATTTTGGTCAAACACCAAAAGTTCTAAGTTAATTATTTGTATATTTGCACTAAGCTTTGTTATGATCGTTTCGAACATTTTAATACTTTTTAAATATAACCAAATTCTTTTCACTATTTTTTAGTAGGTTTTAACCGTCTGTTGAACTGTGTCCTCCCAAATTCACAAAATGCAGGAGTTTCATTAAATATGTCATTTTAATGAACTAGCACGAGGCCGATATCAAAAGCTCTTTTAACCAGTGGTTGTCCGATGGTTGAGAACGTTGACTTTGGACCGGAAGATACTGGTTCGACTTTCACCATGGGTCAATTAGCCTTCGAATATCCCTAATGACGCTCGTCGGCTGCGCCCGACCTGTACTGAGCCAGTGTAAATTTCTCAAGGTTCGAACCTTTTTATCTATACACATACTGGAATCCCACCTGTCTAGACTTTAAAGGTATGTATGGCGATTGAGGTAGGGACGATAGGAGAAAGGTCATGTAAGAGAAAACAACGATTTTTAATTTTTTTATCTGTATGTCTGTCTGTCCATTCGGGCACATCTCTAAAATTACTGAACATAAGAAACCATCAGATAGATAGGCGGAATTGTAGGTTGATATGGAGGCGGATGGTTAGGCAGGCGTGCATGTAAATACGTGGGTGCGTAGAATTTTTTTTTTGTAATAGTCAATGGGGTAGTTTAAAAATTCGGGATAATAAAATTAAAAAAAAAATACAGGATTCGCAAAAGCATAATCAAATATATAGCGATATTAAAACGATTACAATGTGATTAGTGTTGACTTGATGAGAAAATGCTTGGATTCTTCACTAGTTTGAATCCTCAACCCGTGCGGGTGGCGCCACTGACGCCGGCCAAGGGCTATAAAAATACTACTACCGTATATACAATATTTTACGATAACCCTTTTATATTTAAAAATAAATAAAAAAAGCCGTATTTAGTCTTTTTTCACGAGGAGAATGAGAAAATTTGCATGAATATTGAAATAAGCACTGCTGCCGCTTCAATGGGGAAGTTTTTGCTTTTACAAGAAAATTGTCATTCGCGACGAGCCGTGACGGTTCAAACACGGACTTATCGTATTGTCTTAGCCTTTTTTTTTTTTTGAAAGCAAGAAGGGTAAGGCGGCAACCGGGAATTTTTTCTGTCAGTCTATCAAAATATACGTTCGGAATTGAAATAGCCGGCTGCTTGTCTGACTGTTTGTTGGTTCGCGTTAATCTCTAAAAGGTATTACAATAATCTAATACTTCAACAGTTTATTTTTACGAAACGTTTACTTTATTGTACCTAAACCTAAACCGTACCTGTCTATATGTTTTGTCAATAATTATGTACATTTAAAAGAATATTCCATAATATATAAAAGTTTCAAATAATTATAATAAAGAGCCCTTGCTAGTTATTTATAAGCTATATGAATAAAAAAAAGAAAAGTTGTATTAGTTTTTCTTCAGAGTACACACAGTTTGGTTGTCGAGAAGAGAACCAAGAGGAAACATCGCAAGCAATACAGTACAGAATCAAAACGAATCAAAAGGCAAATTAAAACATGTAAATTCATTTTGATACTATAAGAAAAAATCAAAAATTTTTTCTATTAATTTATTTCTGTTTTCTATGTTAGATTTTAAAAATAAATAATGAAAAAAAAAAGGTTTGACGTATAAAATTATAATTGCCACATTATATGCGGTCATTATAGCGCGCGAACATATTTCGGTATGGTATTTTGATTTTTTTCCTTTGAGCGAAGGCAAAACCATGAAAAGAGTTACAATAACCTTACAAGTTTAGACCTTGCATACTGTGCAACAGGGCAGAAATCTCCTTGCCAAATAACCATTTTCAGCGCCATGGAAAATGAATTTAATGGATACAAAAACATATTGAGCTCATACATTCATATGAAAAACTTCATTCATAAAAATGTATTGGATTCGGTCAAAGTATTTCATATTTTCTCCAGTAATATCCGTGAACAACCGTATCATAAAGTACAACACTATTTATCTTCGGGATCTCAGCCCTTGTTTGGGGTTGGAAGGGCGGCGGTAATAAGTCGATGCGTGTAGTCGCTTCTTTTAACGATTTGTTGCATAAAACGGATAAACAATTAATATGTGTATGCGTGGATCACATGTATAGCATTTACATTTTGATCCGAACAATTCCACGAACTTAATTATTAAATATTTATATAGTCACTGTTCAGATCCCTGTGTGTTAATTATTATATAACTTTTTACGTATAAAGAAGACTGAATTACTAATATTTGTATATAGACGAGATATGTGTAAGACGTAGAAGATACTATTGAGTATATAGTTTAATTTTTTACATTAAATGCATTAAAACTTTTTTTAAGATGACGTACTCTACATCCCAAGTCGTAGTAAGAGATGAATTTATTATTTCCGTTCATGCTTTTGCATAATTTCTTTATTTGTTTTCATTTTTTTTTTATAAGCTCACACCTTTTTCATAGAAGGGCAAGCAGGAACCACAGCTCTTCATGTTGTACGATCTTGACATACCTCTCCTGCTTCACTGAACACATCAATCGTTTCATCTAAATTCGTCATTTTTGCCTGCTAAAAATTAAGCCCTTCTCAAATGTGCCGCCAAGTTGGTCCTTATCCATTTTTTTTTGTCAGTCCACTTTCATCCATCCTTTCCCGATCGCCAATCTACTTCAACCTACCCTCTCCACTCTAACCATTACATCTTCTTTCAAACAAAACCGTTGTTTTATACATCTATATCTATCTTTCGACAACATCTTTTCTACATGATTCTACTCTCACATTTCCCCGCTTTATATCTATAATTTGTTTTTAATATAATAATTTTATAAATAATATAAACGGCATTTATAAATACATAATCCAAACATATAAACCCGTACATTCATTCAACTATCTCACTTTCCATATATATCTGCATTCAGATTTGCTTTTATTTCTTTCAAGCACTATGATCTTAGTTTTGCCGACGTTCAAGAGTTTGAAGGATAACTCGTCCATTCTTCACTTATATTCTCTCAAATCACACAGACAGCTATCCGTGAATAGGTTGAATTGCCACGGTTGAACTACACATCTCTGTTTGTAAAACCTCTATGCATGTTAAAAAGGGCTCCATTTATTCTGATGTAGACATTAAGGTCTCTGTATGAAGATTACAGTGCCTTTTATCATTCCGCTGTTTACTACATAAATCGACGAGACGTTCTTTCCCATTCTATTATAAACCTTTTCCAAATCCCCAAAGTTATAGAACAACTTTTGGTATTTGAGCAAAAATTTCTTTCCTATGTTTTCTTCTTCTCGCTTACTACTTTTTTACTTCTTAATTCCACCTATAATTCTCCTTCTTATTAATTTTCTATTCACTCCCCATTTCGCTTTAGGTACTAATACAGATTTCATTATCTTTCATAATTCGTTAAGCTCTATACTGTTCAATTAACTTTCCTCTACGAAGATTTTTCCAAGTAACCCTTTTTAGAGAAAAATAATCGTGACAGACGAACATATATCTATGTCTGTTCGTATGTAACAAATGTAGTCTTGTAAAAAGTATATTTTCCTAAGTCTGTACGAACTGTTAAATATAAATATGAAAAGAGAACGGAAATGGAATTAGTTTACCTGAAGAAATAATCAAACTACCTTCTTTTGTAAAAAAAATAAGAGATTGATTATATGTTTTTATACCCTTCTTTTGTAAATAATTTCACCCCAAAGTTATCGCACGCTAACATGAAGGCAACGCAAAAAAGGGTATCTTTGTACGGAAGTAATTTTTATGCAACGGCGGGATCGAGAAAACGCAAGTGAAAGGATACTTTGAAAGTCGTTTTATCCCATTAGCCACTCGACCCTACCGCGCATGTGGCCTTTTGTGCGGGCAAAAATCCTTTGATTTTCAATGAAAATAACATACATTTTTATGGGAATTTTTTTTTGTACTCTCTTAACAAAACAATTTTCTTCGCCGCGGAGCAACTACAATAATCGATAGGGTTTTTACGAAGATGAAATGCAACAAGACGGTATACGTATAATATCGGCTTTTGCCCGGGGCTCCGTCCGCGTCGACTAAGAGTGAATTCTTTAATCTTCCACATCTACCCACAACCGCTTCGACCACGATCCCGTTCCTAGTCCCGTTCTCGATCCCTGTTCCGGTCTCGATCCAGATATCGGTTATGTTGTCGATTCTATTCAGGTACTCTCACACCGGAAACACAAGTACTGCCGCTTATATATGAAAGCATCTCGTTTACGTCATTGATGCTGATATTGGTCCTGCTTGCGATTCTGTCCCCGACCGATGTTAGAATTGCTGTTAACGGTAACCGATCGTCATTAGTCGAGAATTCGTGTTACGTACCCGCGAGCAAAGACGCAAGAAAAAGTTAGTGTAGTTACTCTGATGTATAAGCTATACTACTGTAAATTTTCAGCTTCTCCCTTTCAAGCGTTAAAGCGTGATTGAATAACAAACTTCCAAACTTTCACATGTATAATATAAGTTGAATTAAATGCTTTCAAAACATTCTCCAATGACTTAATTTTTCAAAGCGCAGGGTGCGGGTATAGCGGTGTCAGCCTTTTGTCCAACCACAGGTCTGATAGTTTGTCTGTCTTTCACCACGGTCCAATTGAACATTACCTAAACAAATAAATATTTCCTTATAACATAAAGGAGATCTGCTGATTAAGCATATTATAATAGATGAAATATAGTTAGATATAGGGTGTTGCGGACTTTTATGTAGAACCGTTTAAGGCCGTCTTTTTTTATGTACATTATTAGTATGTAGATGAAACGATTTAGCCAGTGCACGTAAAAAAAGTTTGTCAAAGCGGCAATATTTGTCAACTTTCATAACAAATATCACGATAACTCGGCTTGTAAAAGTCGAAGCGTAACGTTAGAAAGCTTATAATTTTTCCCAATAAATAGGCTATAAAACACAAAAATATTTTTCCTAATTTGACTGATAGTTCTAGAAATTCGTTCAAACAAATAAACGAAAACTAAATACTTAGACAATTTATAACCTTCCGCGAGAATTGAGTTATCAAATGTAAAAAGAATTTTTCCTATCTGTCTGGTAAATCCAGAGATTAGCATTATTAAACATTAAAACAAGCAGACTCTTTAACTTTATATATTAGCACAGCTTTATGTATTTATACTATATATATTTTTAGGGTATTTATGACTTAGGAAATTTCCAACTATACATTTAGGATAGTAAACATCCTATATTCTTAAAAGGATAATACATTACGGCAGATTCATACGAATTTCCATAACTTTTCCACTCTTCTGAACCTTACCCGAAGTCTTTTATTGTACGTAGCTAAATTTGTACTGTTTTCATGTTGAGATATTTCGTAACAATTAAATTCTCGACCGCGATACGGTAGCTCATTATTTACAGGAGTAAATGACTAAATGATTAAGAGATTAATATACTTTAGAATTATAGAAATGTTGTACTACCCTCGAACAATGTTTTTACTTTAGATCGAGGAGATTAATGACAATAAGGACCACTAAAATTTGAGATAAAATTAAGAGCTCATTGTAATACAATCTAGATTGTAGGTATTATTTAGAAAAACTTTCTCTAAAAAACGATATTTTAAAAACCATGTACGGGTAAAATTAATTTCTATAAAAACAAAATTCTGAGAATTATACGCGGATATCACCATTCTAAAAAGAATAAATAGCAACTACACTTATATAAAATGAAAAAAAAAATAGGTATAAAATTTTGTCTTTGTGAAAAAATTAACACCTCTTGATAGTTTCCGAGTAGTAGTTTACCTCGGTATAGAAAACACTTTTTAGGCATTTATACGAATTTAAAATCTCTCGTGTCACAAAATTTCACACATAACAACTACATATTTACACGCAACACTGTTGAAGTATCATATTTTGCCTCTCCACTGAAAGTACATCGTCCCCTCACAATGTCTTATTACAATCTGAGGACGTTCATTATTACATTTTTTATATTACAAATTTAATACACTCCGCGCTCCGTGTTTGATTATCTAAGCTTATGATGTCTCACAAAGGGATTTTACCTGAAAGTACCCAACTTACACAATAATGAAGGTATTACCTCGCGTATTGTTAGGTGTATCAGTTTTCTCGTTATGAATTTTTGGTTAAATGTCGTATTAAAAAAAAAAAAACGCTTTTCGTAACGTATAGAAAGAATAAAAAAGAAACATAGTCATGAATTTAATTTGTTGCAGTTTATACTTCGTTTAAGAGAGGGATTAGAAGCGATTTTTTATTGAGACATCTTTGTCTTCTAAATATTCTTTCTCTGCTGTTGTAATATAATAACGCATTACTGTTCCCCCTTAAAATTAACAACAAAACATAATTCATGAAAAAAAAGGTTTTAATTCGAAATATTAGAATTTACTAAGACAACGATTATGCTGCTACAAGGGAAAATTGAATTAGTAACCACATAAAAGGGTTTGAGGAGTGATGGATCAGCGGCTAAAAGTGTCGGCACATACCGGGTTCGATCCAGATCACGGGCGAATTGATAGAAGAGGCTTTGACTTAAGTCAAGTCAGACCGGTTTTTCTGTGCCTCGGAGGACACTTTAAGCCGTCGGTGCTGGAGCCTGTCATCGCATCGCTGACGCGCGCCGCGCCTCGGCCAAGGGCCCCTCGAGCAGAATCAAAAAGGAACCTGGGAGGTTATGCTTCAACGGTACAATGATTAGAGTCTGGCACAAGAAGATAAGTTACGTTTAAGTTTTACACTTGTCGCGGACAAGTCGGGGCAGTGCTCGGTTTGAGAATTGCGCACTAGCCGATACTGGAATGGCGATTGATAATAAAATTTCGTCCAAATAAAGCTTCGTACGTTTTCCTGTTCCTCGTCACTTGTCGGTTTCGCGTCTCTCAAGGAAAAACGTGGCGACGTTTTGACGTCAGGGGAAATGATCGCTGAAACGTGGGTTGTATACTTGAACGATTTCCCATAAAGGACTTTTATATATGTTTAATGATTTCATTGTTCAAATAATCAAAATATATATATCATATTTCTATATCTGCTTACGTCGTCTGATATTTCACCGATTGAATATAATAGTATAAATCTCCTGGATCGTAAATTTGAAGGAATAAGTTACAGTAATATCAAAGTTCACTACGTATTAAGGGTCCTCAGTAGTCAGCTAGACTATAAAAGCGTACAACAGTGTTTGCGGTTGTCTATATTGCGAAGTTTGCGATGAGTTAATGCAAAGCACAAAAATTGTGATTTGTTTTTAGTAAATCTGTCGTACAGAGTAACTAAGTATTTCTATTTTTTTTCTAAACGAATTTTAAATTTCATTTTTTTTTTCATTACTCTTTTACTAAAAAAAAGATTCGTATTTCCCATATTTAGAATAAATTAGATTCTTCTTGAATTATGTTTTTCGGTGATAATAATAAAAATTACATGCACGAAAATTTAATGAAGCGTTTATTTATAAATTAATGAAAACTATCAAATTCTTTCTTTCATTTAATATTAAAACTTTCGTGTTTTCACACAAAACTGTTGTTCAAAAAAATATACAATATATAAATTTGGTCCGGTGTCACATAGTCTTTCAAGGGTTACAGTAATTTTATGTAGCGAAGCGCCATTTAATCTTATGTGTTTGTATAGAGAGCAGTTACGTAGTGACTACGAAGGTCCCTTAAATATTAAGGTTTCAAGTTTACTCCACACTACAATATTGAGCTATTAAATGGGTGGAAATAAAATGCTATTATTTTTGCAAGAAATATTTTTGGTCATCATCTAACGAACGTTTATGAAATTCCACTCAATTTACGCAATTGTGGAGAATTTCTTAGAATTAAATGATTTAAATTTGATAGCACGCTGTGATTGATTTTTTAATAAATTAATTGAATATCTGTAATATATTCTATCACATAATGTGACCGGCTTTCATTGCACTGATGCAATTATATTATATTGTTATTTTTATTTCTATATGTGTCATATTATGTTTGTACCTAACAATTTTTTAGATTATGGGCGTTTCAAATTGATTTTTTTGTAAGTGTTGAAAGCGACAAAGACTTATTAAGCAAAAATTAATTTATGGTGAAGAAACATCAAAAACTACCGTCACTGAGATTAACTTGAGATTAGTAGATATAGAAAAATCGCCCGGCTACAGTTGCAATTAACTTAGATTTTTTTTTCCATAAGAAATTATGATCGGCTAGCTTAACCGGCCAGCGTCCCTGAAACATTTTTGGTCCAGTGAACTGCCCTTTATACCTTCTGCGGTACACATTGCTGTTAGGCACTGTAGTAAATCACCCTTTAACCATGATATTCGCTCACTTGCGCGCCATTTTGCGGTGGCCGACGTAACTACCTTGTTACTTTAAGCGGGCAATTCCCGTATAATATATGTATATGTATATTTGTACATTTCGTAAAAGGCCCCAATGATTTCGATATAAGTTTCCACTTCGGTGTAAAGTGTTGCTCAAATTGAAATTAAACCATTCGTTTCTTGTCTCTGAAAGCACTGTCGGTCCTTTTGGTCGGTGTTTATCGTGCCCCGATATGAAATAAAAAGATTTTGGGAGGATGTACTTTAGGAAATGGGGGTTAAATTAACGCAAATGACATGTGTTATATGGTTGTACCACTTCCGTGTTCGTTTTCTTCTGCCGCTGGTTAAATGAAAAGTAACTAATATAATTTAAGAGCGAACAATACACATAATCACCAAACTTAATTACTGTCACATTATAGATAGGATACTTTTTGAATGACGCCCTCCATCGGTTCATACACATAACGTATTTGTCTGTTTCGTGATCACTGGTCAAGTAATTGTAAAAAGATAAATTTTTGATTCCCAAACTCAAATTATGACCGAGTTACGAATGGCTTCTGCATAACGTCTATTAATATGCGATAAAATGAATAAAAAAAAAAATAAAACTTTATACAATTAATGTACAGGTGCGTTATTAATTATTATAATCGAAGGTTCTTAAAATATTTCAAAATAGAGCGAAATATTTAGATTTTCATCGTCCTTATTCTGGCCATTGTTTACGTTGTATTAATTATATACAACCTCGCTGTTAATGAAAAGAACAGTTTGTTTATGGATTACGAAACCTCTGAAAACTTGAAAAAGCCTGAGGCCGTATAGGCGGGTGCAAATTTATATTTTAAAGCATTAAATCTTTTCAATATCTGGGTATAGATAACGCAAAACGAGTAGTTCAATAACGAAAGGTTGAATGGGAAGGGACAAAAAAGGTTTAAACAAAATGTAGGAATAGTGATGTAAAAAAGAGGTGTGGTTTGAAAGAAAATGTGCTGATTAAAGTAGAAAAAGGTATGTTTCCGTGGTTTTGCCATCATCATGAAAGTAAACCGATAAGAACAATTTGTCGGCATATTGAAGAAGCATACTTTTATCTTAAGCACCCGAAACCGACGAGCTCGCATGAAAGCATTGATGGACGTTAGTGAAGCAAGAGACATATGCAAAAATCTCAACATTTGAAAATCTGTAGTCTCTGCCTACCCTTTTGGAAAATAGGCGAGTTTATAAACGAGGAAATAAAGGAAATTTCAAATCTATGTTATAAAGCAGTAGAAGAAGAGTCTCATAAAATTCTTATAAGACACAAAAATAATACAATATCTCTTAACATCAAATCAATAACTGATTATGTTAACAGTGTTTATAGCTTAATAATATTAGATAAAAGTTTATACAAACGGAAAAGATAAAAGGACTTTTAAAAGATAGTAGATTCCGAATGAATAACACGTGTATCAAAACTTCATTTAATAATTGAAATAAGATTTTACAGTCAATAATTACCATTTTTTTTTCATCATAATGAATCACTTATCAATAGCGGATTACATATTTTTGTAACAAATGAAACGTTTGTTAACGGAATCTCCGTTTCGTCAACTAAATTTTCGCTGCTCGACAAAAGCCTTCCGCTTCAGTTTCCATGAGGTACGAGCCTGGGCCACTTGTAACCATCGGTGGCCCGCGACCTGACCAAGTCTCACTCCACATAGTGGCAGACCGTCCCTAGTTGTCACGTCTAGTTTGTGATCACCATTAGAGACCTTTTCTTCCCCAGCGGTTATCGGTTTTAGCAGATATATGGCCTACCCATTGCCACTTCAACTTACTGATTCAGTCAGCTATGTCGGTTAGTCGCCTTCTTTTCGGATTCTCTCGTTTCAAATTTCGTCGAATTATATCTCTCAGAAGAACAGTAAGAATCTCTTTCAATTGCATGTTGAGCGACTCTGAGCTTGCTTGTGACACCAGCAGTAAGGGACCGGCATTCGTAACGAAATATCTGACAAAAATTCAATATCCTTAATGAATTACATGTAGATTTGTGTAACGAATCCACAAGGATTGTATTGAAATAAAATTATTTTGTGCCATTTATATCTTACGTTTTAAAAGAATTTGATGCGTGTGTACACGCATTAAGTCCTATTATATACTTTTACGCTACCGTTTTCTATAAAGTTAAATTTAGTTTGCAAAACTTGTGACGATAAATCGGGTGCTAATAGCTTGTTCATATTGTTGTTCTGTGCATGATGTGCGTGTAAGTTTGAGCAGTAAGTCAAGAATACCTTATGTTCAAAATACATTAAAGTTTGCCATTTTATACGCGTAAAAATCCTTTCATATAACATTTACGACGAACCGTTGGATTGAATCGAAAAATATAAATTTTATATAAAAGCGTATTTCATTGATATTAAATAATGTCTTAGATTTCTTGAGTTCAGTCAATATATGTGTAATATCATATTATAGTCCAATAGCAGGTAAAATTACGGAACCCCTAGAGGGAAACCTAGCGTTGCCGACGTAACTACAGTCTCAATAAAAGCAAACACTTTCTATATTACTCCTCGAATTATTAATACGATTGGAATTGCGAGCTTTCCCCTCGATAATATTATAAGGTTTGTTTTTGTTGTACACATTTTAAACAAGTTCAATCGCTACGAGAGTCGTGTCACGCTACACGCAACGAATATGCCAATCGCAGTTAGACACTGCCGACTGATGTTGACAGCCGTTGCAAAATGATACCTATGCTCGTCTGAACGGGTAGACGTGCTGTCAAATTCACCGCCTGAATAAATACAATATGATAGTAGGTTTCATATGCGTTAAGGCAAGTAGCTAATAATAATATAAAGATATTGTTTCTTGAATTAAATACTTTACAAATTTACTTCTTCAATTAAAGATTGAACATTTTCGTACCATTTGGCGTACTTCCGTATTGTAGAAAAAGATAATGATCACTTTGACAAATTAAATTCAAGTAATGTATACACATAGGTATTTATCTATCTTTTTAGTATATAAAATTAAGTATATTATTGAATACAGGAAAAAGCTCTTTATTGTGAAGAGCTTTTTTATGATATACTTTTGTTTATGAAGAACATTAGTGTTTTTTGTTTGCACCGGTAGAACGAAACCATTACGGTATCATGACCTTGTTGAATTAATATCAGTTAGTCTGGCACAGAAATATTTTTTTTTGAGAATATTTTACACAGAAAGTTCAGATTTAGTGTACTTACAGAAAGCAGTAACGCCATTTAAGATGTAATAATAAAAATATTGATATCGGGATTACTTTTGGGAGATAAAATCGGAAGTTGAAAATTATCGACTTTAATTGTACAATATTTTTTTATGTATAATAGTTACAAGGTCATTGAAAGATTTGTTTAAAAAAAATAATTATTATGTTGTTTTTATCATCCTTACTTTAACATTATTTTTAAATAAAAAATATATAATTTGCTGATCCTCGCTTATTTGTAGAAATAAAGTAAAAAAAGCTCACACTGGAATCTCTGATCGTACGTTGGTTTCTTGATCAGCTGTCGCGTTTGTGGTTGAAAGACTTTAAATTTTAACTTTAGTCAAAGAGAAGGCACACTCGCTTAATCTCTTTATCTCTTTGCTTTAAATCACTTTTTACAGTAGTTATGGGAGGCGTATTCTATAAGCTTTTTCAACATAGAAAGGGGATAATCACATTTAATTCGTAATTCGTCAATATTTTCACGATACTTTGAAAGCTAGTATTCCAGTTCTTATTTTTTAACTATACAATAAACTTTGGCATGTATAATACCATCTTGAAGTTTCGAGAATTATTTGCGCATTTTTATCGATTTTATTCTATTGTCGAACCTGTCGCAACACTTTATTTGCTTATATTATTTTGTAACCTTATACGAAGTGATCTCAATGAAATAAATCAATTGGTATATTACTTAAGCCGGGATGATATGTTACTGGCTGTTTATAAATACTTTTTCTTTAAAAAAAATAATGAAATAAATGGCGGTAGCCTGCCAACTATTTTTTGGACGGACGGGGTTGTATGTATTACGTACAGTAAGATTTTCAAGTAGACATCTCCTTGCTTGATACAATGAAATAACGTTGTTTTTGCGTCCGTAAGCGCATTTAATGTTATTTCCGAGAAATTATTTTTTGTACTCAAACACAATATTATTTATGTGCAATATAAGATTTATGGTAAGCAATACAGCGAGCTAACAAATTCCATACCTATCTATGCATTCTTAGAAATTTGTTGCAAGGGTCTATGATTCTTGTTTTTAATCTAGAAATTACACCCATTAGTTAGTAATTTCTGGAATAAAAACAATAATTAATGAAAATATAAGTGGAAATGTTTACAAAATTTAAAATTATTAGGATTACTACCTGTTCAGGCATCTATAGATTAGTTTTATTTTGGACTATACGCGTTGGTAATTTCGTTGAACTCCGGATCATCTAAAATTCTACAATTTTAGAAGTAATAAACTAACGGCAATGTAATTTTGATGCAAACCTCTATCGAGCTGAGTTTCATTATATTATAACGTAATTAATTAACGACAGTTTTAATACCTTTTAGTATTTTGATAACAATTTAATTTGCTTTCTAGATAGAAGGAAGGTAATAATTTAGTTCTATTCAGATTCTTAAAAAAATTGCACCTTTTCATCGAGAAAAAACACTCCACTACCTTAACATTTTCCAATTTAAAACTTCTTCATAACCGTACTGATTGTATTAATTTTGGTTTTTTTTATTTTACGAATTTTTTCATTATTTCATTATTATTTGCTTATTATTGTTTCCTTTTTTTGCTAAATGATATAAAATTCAGAAAACATATTGCTCTAATTTAAAAAATTCTAAAATAGTTTATAACCAAAATGATCGATAGCGCTTTATATATTATTAATATTTGTCTAGGACATTAAAATTATCATAGTATAACCTATAATCCTACTATTGTATACTTGGATAGCTGGTTTACGAGTGATGGTAATTCTGACAGATATATTGACAGAACAGTAAATGCGGGTAATAACGTGGATGGAGTCTTGCTAGCTGTTATCAATAGTAAAAGTTTTTTTATTTTTTCTATAACATGTTCAAGGGTTAAACGAGCAGGCAAGCCATCAGAGAAATGATCACCGCCGCCCATGGATAATCGCCAGAGTATTCACCAGTGTGCTGCCGGCTTCTTGGGTTGTCGGAATAGGCGAGTAGGCAGAATATCTGATGGAGGAGGGATTGCTGGAGTAAAAGGGGGTGAATGAGGGAAGATCGGCCAACCGGAACACGTCCGCATCATGAAAAAGCAATCTGCTCCATTTTCGTGTTGCAGTTAAATTGGCCGCAGCATGTCTCTACCACAGCAAAGCGTCTCACGACAAATGCTGCGGGCTGTCCATGATGGGCGCTTATGTAACGGAAACGGATACAGTACCATATGAAATACATAAAAAACCTAATTAATGACAACAATGAGATAAAAACATCTATCCTGAAACGGGGCTAATGTAAAATAACACTCCCTGCAATAGCAAAGATATGAAAAGCGATTTACATTTAATTTCGTATCTTCATTTATTTATATTACGGGTGTCTTTCAAAAATTAAACAGTCTAATTAAAATCGTGCAGCATATTTTCGTATGTAATTATGAAAAATATCAAGTTCCCAACTCATTAGGGTCCGCGTTGAAAATAAAAGCGAAAAGAGAGAAGGCGTATGTAGGTAAATGACTTTTTCTTTTTTGGTTTCCATAATTCATAATAAGGGACGTCATTTTGTAGGTCTGTTTGTTTTTAATTTTAACCAACGTAATAAGAGATTTATAATTTTATACGGAAAGCAATTATTCAATAATTTCTAAGAGCTTCAACTCATAGGTATTTCTTACAATTAGAGTCATATTTCGTGAGACGTACGTCTTCTGGATCTAAATGTTGATTTTTATGACTTTATTTGTAATATCACCAAAGTCCATCGTCCTATAATTACCATTCTACCACCGTCTCTAGGAAATTTTCATTTTTCTCCTTTTTAAATACGTGGTCTAATATTTCTTATTACCAAGAGCATTCCAATTTAAAAATCAAAGTACGTCAACGCGAGGAATTGTAGCAATCGGAGTTTTCTATAAGGTACAGACTTGTTGAATAACTCGAGGGGCATAATTCAATTAATTCAATTAGTAATTTAATTTTATATCACAAAACTTTATTAAGTTTTGCGATGTAATGTGACATCTGTGTGCATGCTTCATTGCATATATTATATGCAATAAAGCATGCACACACAATTCACCTGCAATTTTCTGCCACGTACACTGAAAATCTAACACGACTTAACGTCAGCGGTGTTTCCAATCAATTGCGGCAAGAGGGTCTACAAGAAGACAGCCTTTTCTAATTTCTTTCTAAAAGATCACAATGTGCCACTGCGTTATCTACAGCGGTAATAGATGGTCGTTGGATCGCGTACTTCTTTGTTCTTTTTAAAATCCTAGATAGCATGTCTCCTAGTGAGCATTACAAATACGTCGCTAATTAATTTACAAATCCAGGGTCTTGCCTATCTATGTTTAACAAATCATTCGTGATTAAATTAACTCACCTAAAATTAAGTTCTTTCGTAATTATACGAAGCGCTTCGTCTGTAGAGATCAGTAACTTGCCCGTAACTACACATTTAGTAGCCTAAAGTTATGTACGAAATATAAAGTTTCTAAACCGATGATTGTCGGGAATAGGTGGCGCGACGAATGTTTGGACATATTCTTATTCATTGGGCCATAGACTTATTATTTATTAGGGGCCGATTCCATAGATAATCATGTATGGTTATAATTTTAACAGTGTATTAAGTGTAGTGCATGACGAAATCGGGCCTAAAGAATATCGCTTGTTTTTAATTTTTGCATGAGAAGATACAATATCTATTTATCTACAACGTCTTCTTATTATTAATGTGATTCAAAATTCCTCGAAATTATTAATCTATCTATTGAAATTCAAAATATTTTTTTAAACGACGCTCCCACTCCCTTTTCGACTAACAACATTATTACAATTCACTATGTATTTGTATACAAAACGACTGTAGATGGCGCTTCGACGCCGACCGTGGGGCCCGTACAGCGCCAGGCAGTCCCGAGCCGAAAGTGTCGCTCGACTTGTTACACCACAGGCGCTACTATATATAAAATCCTTCATCAACATTAAACAAACGCCTCCGACCGAAAGTAAAACGCAACATTTCAGGAACCTGAAAATATTTCACAGCGATCCTGGCGAAATTACAAGCAATCGGTTAAACCAAACACGCCGGGATTATGTTTGCTTTTTGGAACAGCCACGGGCCGGCGGCGCCGCGGCCGACCGCGCGCCGTCCGCTCTCTGTGGACTGCTTCAGAAATTATTTCTCCTAGTTGCTCGATAGCTCCGATATGTATTTTCTCTAATGACTACTTTTCTAGCGTCGTTGTGTGTGTATTGTATTATAATGTGTATTATACATACATTCTGTAAGTATTGTAGCCGCAGAGTTCACTTGGGAGGTTGTGCCTTCATCGAATTTGTAAACTTGTTATTGATGTAAAAAATCGAGACAGTAGAGGCGCTTTTTTTCAGTAAACCAAAGTACAATGTTATTTATTAATATAATAATATAAGCTTGTGTCTATTTTCTCAAGGGGCAGGCAGAGACCACAGATTTCCACATGGTACGATCCCTTCATACTTCGCTTCACGGACGTCCATCAATTGTACCATGCGAGCTCGTCTGTTTCGGTCATAGATTTATAAAAAAGAGGTTTTGGATGATTAAAATTTGTCGTCTTCTTAATAATGCCACCAATTTGGTCTCCATAAGATTTTCTAGGGCGACCCTTGCCAACCACAAACATTCGCTCTAAAAATTTATTTTACGAGGTTACTCTCATTGCTCCTTTCCGGATGGTCAAATCACTACTATATACCTTTCTTTACCATAATCACTACATCTTCTATGAAATCATACCACTCTCTGAAATAATGACAATCGTTAGTTGAATGTATCTACATCGAAGTACATACATGACCCCTTATAGAGAAAAGACAAACGAAAAACGACCCCACAATTAACTCGAGCACTTTGAGACGCGCACTGTATTCCTATTTATTGAGATTTGTTGATTGGTCGGTGTGAAAATACAATGAGCTCCTCATTAGCACGAGGACGAGAATAGAGTTGGTTTTCTTCTGTTCTCGCCGGAGAACGTGTCTGAATGTGTACTCGTACTATAACTCGGCTACTAGAAAAGAATAGTAAGAAAATGAATAACAAATATGTTACATGTATATCCTTATATTGAAGGCACACGAATACAAGGCTGTGAAGCTATAAGCGATGTTTCCTCACAAGGTTTTTAATACTACTTCTCGGGGAACAGTTAAAAATCTTAAGGCACTTGTGACAATATTCACTACTTTTCATTGAAAATTAATAGTTTGTTTCCTGGCATGCTTTGCTGAAGGAATAAAATTAGTATAAAAAATATCAACTATCGGTGTAAGTGGATTATACGGTTCAGGACAAACATTTCTGATAGAATTCATATTTCGCTGGTTTTGGAGTTCTATTCAGTGTAAACGCTACGCTAGGTATCCGTTTATATAAACGTCACGTCCTCGACAGTTTGACTGCCTATTTGCAATGTAAACAAATCTGAAGTTTTCTATGCTGCCGTATTAAAATGCTAATTACGATCCGGAGGGACAAGCCGTTTCATCTCGCACGCCCTGCACTGACCCCTAATTACTTGCTGACTTGTAATTAATGATTATCATGTCAAAGGGGAGACGGTCTTAGTTCATTAGCACTCGGGAAAGGATTAATACGTAACCTACAACGGTGAAGAGAGAAGTAGGTTCATGCCTTTTAGCTGTTTATAATATTTCTTATAAGTATGCACGTTATATGTTTATTACTTTGATTCTAAAACCTAAGATGTGAGTAGACCCTGCGAGCAAAGTAGGATAGGTGATATTCTAGGATAATCATGTTATTAGCCTAGTTTGTATGTATCTACCTTTATTTTCATGATATATAAAACTATTGTTGCTTTCAAAGAGTGCGCGTGATCATACATTTTACCGTTGTAGTAGGTTTTGATCAACTGACAACGTACCTGCAGTCTTTTTATTTTGTATTGAGATTCTTGGAGATAGAGCCCTTTAGGTATTAAAAAATGGTCAACGTCTTTTCTACGTTCAGAATCTACCAAATAAGTGTTGAATCGCTGAATCGCTCTGAACACTTCGCCAGCACCGTCCAAATATCTAAATCAGTAAAAATTGCGATCATGAAAATTTCTCAAAAAAGATATAACAAATTAATTTCAATGATCCCTTGTTCTAAAACATAGATGTGAGTGAAAGAGCTTCTATATTTCAAATGCAGTGACATTTTAGAATATCATTATTGTCATCATCAATTTAAAAATTCCATTAAATTAGATTCCAAATTTTTCGATCACTGATGCTTTCTTTAAATCAAATGGTCATTGAGTAACATAATGAACAGGCATCAATGATCGTTCGTACATGATGTTTTATGGTTACCTGACTCGCTGTCACGTATCACAAACCAATAATCATCACGAAAGTGAGAAGTGTGATAGAGATGATAATTGTACATCATCGTGACATATTAAATGTCTCATAAAATTTATTCGATTAAGTTGAAACTTAACAAACGTACCGAGATTTCGAGCACTTATAGTTTATTTGAACCGGTTAAAACGATATATAAAAAGTTATTATCTCAGATATCCGATATCATAAGGGCTAGACTTACGTCCTTTCTTATCGGTAGCATAAGTTTCTAGTGTAATAAGGATTATGTTAAGTTTATTTGATTGCACAACCCTAGCGCGTGTTTTATGTTATCGGTTTGTATACAAAAGGTATTCCGTATTTCATAGAAAAGGTTAAATATTGTAAAAGCCTCTTGTGCGATTTTTGTATCGCATTCTAACTAGCTTTAAGTATAATAATATTATTTTTTGTTAGTACACAGATAAATAAATAAATATTGGGTTTTTGTAACGTTTTCAGCTTAAAAAAATATCAAAAATTTTATTTAAGGTGTTAACTTTTTAATTACTAATTAATTAATTAGATTTTTGACACGACGTTTTTCGTTAACATAACGATTAATATAAAAATAGATCATACAGAAGACGATTTTCGTCCTTTTTTTAACCGTCTTCAAAAAAGGAGCAAATTCTGCTTTACTGCTGTCTCTCATTCTCCAAGGTACTATCAGCCGTCCATCCCCTTCTGTGGGTGTTATGGGATACGAAAGTGAATAATAAAAATGGTCAAAAAATAAATAGCTTACAATCAATTACAATCAATTCCGCGTCGTGGTCGAAGATCCAAACCGATACTATAACAGTAGTTTTTAACTGTTACTCGAACAAAGAGATTTTTTTTTCATTTTATACTGGTATGTAGCTTAAAAATATGCCCTTGACCAACACTCTCTTTCATTCTAAGTACTAAATTCTTGAATCGATTGAAAAGCGCAGCAAAAATGTTCAATCGCCTTGAGGATATTAATCCTTTAGGACGGAAAAGTTGACGTACTAGTATCATAGAAATATTCCCTTTAAAAAGTTTATGTTTCAACCATAATGGATCTCTTTTTAGCTTATGATAGTGTGATAGAATTTGAACTAGACATATATTTTATCGCTTGTTTAAGGTTTAATTTTATGAAAATGGGAAAAAAATACCATTTCCATTAATCAATCTTGTAACTTTATTTACGAAATAAATACCAATAAAACCGAAAGATTAACGTAACCTCAATTGCACTAAAGACTAAGTTTCATCTACAAGTAAGTAAATAATGTTTATTTAATTCTAAATTCATTAAATTCTCCGCGAATACGTGACTAGATATTCTTGTTGAAAAAAAGAAATAATCAAAAATATGAGTGCAAACTCAGTGTTGCCACTTTGCTCGGTTCACCAGGCAAACAAAAGAAGAGGAGCAGGCGAAAACTTGACAGCTGTCAGTGGTCGGTTGACAGACGGGAGCGCGGGAATTATGCGCGGTCATGCCCGGCGCCAACTCGCTACGAATCGCTAATTAAACCCGTTGATGCAATAAATATGTAAAGTACTCTGCAAAATGAAAATTAGAGCCCCGCGCGTTAGTGGCAGTTTTTAATTTATGTTAGTTAGCCAAAATTTACAGTTATCGTGGGTTGAGTCGATACAATAAACTCTTGTTAGTACGAAAGTGAAGAATCGAGAATTTTAGTGATGATTTATAATAACGCTGCTTTATAGATATGCATTGTCACAAATCGAGAATTGTGCTTGTAAGTTTATAAATTAACCATAAATAAAAATAGAGCATGTCAACTTTATGTGCTCTGGATCACGGGCGAATTGACCAACGGGTTTTTGGCATCCACCCAGCCATCCAGCGCGATGGGATCATTTATTCATATATGTGAAGATTTAGGTTTAAGATGCTGGATTTATAAGTTAAGATACAGAATTAGGGTGAAGGTGTAGGATATGTAACAATATTTTCCTTCAGAGTTCAAACAAGCGAAGAGCAATATTTACTTTTATTGAATTCATGGGTAGAAAAATACTAGGCGCTTCAGGCTTAGAACGCTCACGCAACTTCCACAACAGCGGCCCGATAAAATCACATCTTAAGAGTCCACATAGACTCTCCCAGATAAAAACCTTTTCAAAACATGTTCTCCACACAATTTTCTTGCCGGCAATTAATACATTACAAACACAATGCCATGATGTTCAAAGAAATGCTATTCCTATTATACGATCCGTGTATTATTGACAAATATAGAAACATGACATCGAGATATCGAAGAGATATTGGCAAAGTTATATTCGGAACAAAAGCTAACGCAGGGCGTGGCAGTCGTCTGCGATAACATCAATCTCGCGAATGTCATTGCCATCGCTGTTATTACATTGTAATGCTCTTATTACATTGTAATGTGCTCTTTGAGCACAACGCTTAGTAGGCATCAATTTGTTTACTGCTGTATTTAGTTTATAAATTAAAAGAAGATAACGCAAAATGAAACATGTTTTTATTGAACAACCGCATGCAATTAGACACAGACTAATGTGTAACCTGATGGATAACATTAAGACCACCGAGAAATATTCATGATGTAGAATTCCAATGCACAAAAGGAAACATTTTTGGTCTCGTTGGTACCCCAGCGTCACCTTTGATATTTGTAAGGAATTCTCTCGAATTAATTGACAATGTCTCATGATATTAAATTATTTTTGTAACTGCAAAAGTAACATGATAAGTATTCTGTTCCGTAATCTCAACAAGTTTACATGATTTAATGACATAATTCGTGCAATATCTTAACCATCGTATCGCAAACACACAACTGATCATTAAGAAGCGTGATCCCACCCACTATAATATGCATATCGATGCTTAGGACGCAAAGACCTAAAGAAGGTCTAGAAAAAGCACAGGAAGGTGACCTTATCCCTGCCCAATCTAAAGGCGATGTAGATTTTACAAAATACGTGTATGAATGGACGATCAATGGAAAATTTATGCGCGCTAATGGCTTATAGGAAGTTTAGATCAATCTCATAATTATATGTTTCATCACAATTCTTTGAATATGTTTTTACGAAATCCGTTTTTCAGTAAACGAAAATAGTTTTCATTAAAGTTAGAGTTTCAAGTTAGCAACTTTTCAATGCCTTAAGACCTATATTTACAAGCACGATAAATCAAATATGTATGCTTCTTTTTTGTATTTTGTCTGTGTATATATGACCTAAATTTATATAATTTACGTGTTAAATATTTGCTATTTCAATGCAGGCTCCCATCGAATATTAATTTAGATCAACGTGGTTGGATTTCTCATAATGTAGTTGTGGCCGATTTGTAAGCGCATTTGGCAACATCCATTAAAATAAATAGAAAAATAACATTTAAAAAAAAGCTTAAAATAGATATCTATGTTCTTTTAAAAAAAACTCTTTTTTTATCTTGGACTATGAAAAACGACGACTTTCAATATTCTTTTTGAACGACCGTATTGCATTATTTAACTATCTCAAAATTTTAGAAAAGTTTATTTTCTTTAATATACCATATCAATTTTAGAAGAAAACGCAATTTATCGAAGTATTTCGGTACCTATTCCAATTAGCATGGGTTCGACGGAACTTTAAGAGGATTCATAAGGTCCAATCCTATCATACATTATTATTTCTTGTTTGGATTTACATTATTGGTGTCATGCTGTATTTATACAATTTGAAGTAATGAAGATGTAATGATGACCTGACATAAGGCATATCTATACTAGATCTTCCAAATATCGACAGTTATACAGAGTCACATGTATAAAACGATCATAAACGAGCAACGCACTTGAAATGAAAAATCCTAATTATAAACTAAAGGAAATGGTCAGGCAGATGAATAGAATCGTTCTGATTTACGATAATTGTAGGGAAATACCCTAATGGAAAAGGTATGCTTCGTTAGCAGCTATACATAAAAATTTCAAAACATGAGTTTGATAGAGTTACACGAGTAGGTGTAAAATCTACTATATATTTAACTGATGTACCCTGGATACGAGATCTAAATGCATCCAGCAGATAAAGACTATTAGTCACGATCAAGGTAAGACGCCGGTCACCTGGCTCTGTAAGCTATTTGTCCGAACAGTGTTGATTAAATTGTCGAACTGCAATGGATTTCTAAAATTTCTCACCATTTTTAACTTTCAAACAATTGCGCTTTTCACTTACTTAATAATCAGTGAATTGTATTTCATTAATTCTTTAAGTTCAATTCCCTTTACCTAGTTTAAAATGCATACGAACACTGGGTTTTATTTGAAGTAGATTTTTTTTCAAATCCTTAAAAATAATTTGAATACTCACATGTTATACTTGTGTATTATTATATTAATAAACATGCAGTGGATATTAATAAATAGCGGGTTGAGTGAACAAGCTTAACCTTATTAAGTAAGTTGTGTGAATTGGATTCTAAGACTTACATAAATCAATTACATAAGTCACTAAACGTGTTACCTTTTCGCCCTTTCGGAACACAGCAACAGGTGGTTGTGTAATCGCTCAACAAAATAGACTGCACCATTTACACGCTTGCAAGTAAAGTTATCATTTACATTTGTTTACTTTAAATAAATCATATATCACACTACAGCAATTTTACATTGTAAAATTATTAATAGATCCGATACTTATATGGTTTTATAAATAAATTAGTACTTGGTATAGTCAGGTACGATAGTATCACTAATTAGAATGTTTGTCTTTCTCTTGACAAGGAATTTTATTTTATTTTCTAATCAAATTAGAATTTATTAATCAAAGTTATGGTCTTTAATTATTTATTGTTTTTTTATATTAATACATATAACATTCAGGTTCAAAATACTACATCATTGAGATGTTTATTGCTATGTCTTAATAATATAAATTAGTTTCAAGTAGTCGTGTTCCTATACATATCATGCACAAGTTTATTATATATATATATAATAAAATCCTATTAACGATCACGATATCAAATCTACATCTTGATCCCGATTTCGATTCCAGTGACGATCTTAATCTGAAACTCGAATGATATCGTCAAATCTATTCTACTACATAATATATCGTGCAGTAACTGTTTTGTATTTGCGTTGGTATTAAAAGTTGGTTCCACCTTTACAAGTTGACGAGGGACTTTTAAAAAGTTTGTCTTACTGTTTTTTGTACTCTGCCTAGGGTTCACATATGATGATTTCAAAATTTAATCCATATCTGAATAAATTTTCAGGATATCTTTGTATATACCGAAGTTAAGTAAGCTAATGTTCGGAAAATCTTTTATTTTACGATTATCTAAAACCAAATTTATGCTTGATGAAAAATGTCCACCTTATAGTTGTATTTTTTGCATAGACGTTAAATATTTTTCGCATGGACTGTGAAAAAAGTTAACTAAAGCTCAATGACTGTCCGATTGGAGCAGTTGGTAATGACCCTACCTGCTGCGCGGGGGGCGTGGGTTTGATTCCCGCACAAGACAAACATTTATTTATTTGATTAAAAATTAATGTTTGTCTTGAGCCTGGATGTTTCTATGTGCTATATGTATATATTTAAAAAAAATGTATATATATGTATCATATCAACTATCAGGCGACCATAGTACAAGTCTCGTTGCTTAATTTGGTACCAGATGATGATATATCTATGCCCGAAGTTATTATTATTATTATAATTGCGCCACGCAGCGTCCGTCTGCCAATCGTAATAATCTATCGTCAATTTACAGTACGACTAATCGACGCGTAAACAGTCGGCCAAGATTACACGGACTGTTAAACCCTAAACGGCACAACCATAAAATCTCCCCTAAGTCTCATGATATACAACCGTAACGTAAAAAAAAAACAGCAATATTCACCTTTTAAATCAGACCACCTGCCAGGAAACGCAGGAGAAAGTCGGGGCACATTAATTCAGCGAACGTGCATCGGCGAAGGTGAAGCGAGTGTTTATTGAGCCGGCCGGCTGCTGTTTTATTAGGCACGGCCGCGACATGATCGGTAAATAATGGTCCCTTAAATTGCCCGAATCACTCCTCATTTGCTGTCTGTTTGTGTACACCTTTTCGCTTACTCTCCTCGGGGAGGCGTATAGGTTTTATTGCTCGAATAAAAATAGATGCGGGAGTAAACTTCGTTTTCGATTTTTGTCGAAGCGAAACTTTCTTAGCCGCTACCCGAGTGTAAATAAAAACATTTTTCGATCAGAAGTGACATAAATTCTGTTTACCCAGTTTCCACGTTTATAATTTCAATTTAGAGTTCATCCCTAAACCGGAAATATTAAAATTTGAATTTACCAGTATTCGGAACACGGCAACACGAGCATATAAAGAATTCCTTATTTTTTTTTAATTTTAACTATCTTTCATTCAATCACGATGCCTATCCCGGTCTATTCAATTAGGGTCCAGCATTATATATTGATTTTCTGTTTAATTCTCAATCTGTCACAACACTAAATAAAAAAGTTTTACATCAAACGCTCGTAATGGTCCCACGCGTTCGTATTTTTTTAATATTTTGGAAGTGTTGCTCGTTTGTTATACACGTTTGTCCGTTTCAATGAGAATTTCATTTTTTCAGGGTTCCGTATGACTCCATTCCGTGATCTTTTAAACCAAATTCCTCATTGATCTTCTGACCAATTTCGTACATTTATATTTAGTACGCATTGTGATTTCTTTTTTTTTATTTTAAATAAAAAGCTAAACCGACAATAGTAGCAAGGGCCTACGCATATGTTTCTACAATCAAAAAATTAATGTATTTACATGGAAAATAGACATACATATACAACATTGGCAGAAATCAAAATAAAATACCAGTAAAGTTAATACACAAACGAATAGAAACGATAAGACACTCCTCGTTCCCCGGATGTACTCAATAAGTATAAGTGAAGCGTTCCCATTAATCGCTTAAATCTATCGATAAAAAGAAAGTTTATTAAAGCTCATAACACTATTTAAAGTTGAGCGTGCACGGAATATAGATTCCATTTCAATGGTGAAAAAATATTTATATCCGAGTGTACATTAAATAAAGTGAAAGTAATGCATTAAATGTATTATTTTCAATATTTAAATTTTAAATAGCCACATAAACATGATCGCTATATGACGTACTCCGGGCGAGTCGCACCCTTGACCGTGGTCAAGGGTGCGTATGTTTGTGTGCGTATCAAACAAGGGCGCGTATCAAGTAAACGTATGATGTGTTATACGTTTGTCATTTTCCCAAGAAGCACAACAACTACTCATCGAAAAACAAAATTTCACTGGCTAATTGACTTCATACTTCCGGCCCCATGCACTTACATATCCTGTAACGTAATAAAACTTTGTTGACAACGAATAATATTGTTGACAAAATATTATTATTTATTTAGATGTTTATTTGAAAATTTATTTAGAATAAAATAAATAAAAAATAAAGTATATGTTAAGTCTTAATATTCTTGGCGAAAGATGTAAATTTTAATCACCGATTGATGTCATACTGTAGACCATAGACAAGTACAAATACCTTGGTCTAGACGCACGGTGCCTGTCACCGTTGAGCCATTGTGTATAATTCTAAACGTAGGGGCCTATTCTAAGCTATGTCACTTCCGTTCCGATTCGAAGACACGTCCGTTAGCCCGTCCGGCCCCAAATTGGCATCGAATGGCTAAAGGGTGATAAACTGTGTAATTACGTCCCTTCAGGGTTTCTGTTGCTCATTAGCGCGGAACACGTTCGCTCTGGTTGCTTATTATTGTTTGTGATTAATGATTTTATATGCGTAATTATATTTTAAATTGTACGGTATACCTGCGATGGTCGAAGCGATTATCCAAAAAAAAGGTAATAATGAATGTATGAAAACCATATCATGTGGAGATTAGTCTTTTCTGCAAGCATATACGTAAATATGTATATATCAATAATAATAGAATTTTTTACAAACACCCGGAAACGTTAAGAGAAGAATACGCGTTAATAATGATTTCAATTACTTAAATATTTTTACTTTTCTTAGAGTCACATTAGACAGTTAAATGAATAATTAAACAATAAAATCATTTAGTGAATAAATAAAATGCAGTTCGAATTTAAAGTTTAGTTTGTATTGATTCTCGTTTACGACGACATAGATCCAGTATCAAATTAAATAACAAACATAACAATAGTTATATTTGTTATTTACAAACAAACAATAGTTATGTAAATAACAAACATAACAATAAATATGTTTGTTATTTACAATAGTACAATTGTTATACAATAATTTAAGTTTTATAACAATAGTACAAGATACATTTCAAAAAGAAAATCCGAAAAACGGTTGACCCTGAAGGTCAGCCCTAAAACTTCCTGCTGTGACATTTGTCGATTTGTTTTTTGAGCTTCTTGAATATCAAAACATACCTGTCTATAAGTTATTGAAGTTTTCTTAGTGTGTAAACTTAAAAATCCGAACTACGGCTGACCTTTCAAGTCTCTCCTGAAACTTCCTACAATTTTCGAGCCCAAATTATACAAACACATTGAGATTAGAAAATTATAGTACTTTTTGAGCGCTCCTAGCTCAAAAACATAGTTATAGTACGTTTTGAACACTTAGAATTCAAAAATATGGTGTCTGCATTCAGACATTCTGACTATACAGTCACCATAGTGAAATCATCACGGGTGTTTCCTAGGACCTCAAAACGTCAAGATCTGATGAAAACTCCATTTCCGAAAAACGGGGTAAAATCAATAACTTTCTGATTTTCGAAAATTTTTAATTTTCTTAACGGGTAGTTAAACAAAAAAAACGAAAAACGTAGAAGCAACTAAACTTACAGACAAAATATTGTCTGTTCTTCTCAGGAACGGTTTATCCGTAAAACGTAACGATAAATAGACCGAGCGACAGAGTTACTTTTGCATTAAAATATTAGTTTGGATAGTTTAATTAAAAATCGAATTAAAATGTATAAAACCAATACAAACGCTCCGGAAAATTGCTAAATAAATTCTAATAAATAACATAACGTGAAATATATAGAATGTTATTAACCAATTATGTTTAAGTAAAAATATAATTCACAGGCTAATGTTTAAATAATGCGACGAGGCACAAGGGAGACAAATCCATAGCAAATGCGGCCGATTATGGTTTGAGCTTTTTACGCCAACAAAACACGTTGGGGCAAAAGTTAGTCCAAGCAGTCTTATCGTTTTCTTGAACTTACGTGACGAAGTTAAATAGACTCTATTATTATTATGTACAGAGTACAAAATCGTATGTTACCATTGGAAGTTTTATTTTGAGTTTAGTGGTGCGATCACAACGTCTATTACGAAACGTTTAATTTAGGGCTTTGTGATATTGAAGTTATGGTGCATATTGGATTCACTTGTATTATCACATCGAAAGGTTCATGTTCCTATAGGATCTCTAGATAGTGGTATGCATTTATGGTGCATACACGTGCAATTTTGCACGTACGCACTTTTTAAGGCTAATGTTTAACCAAATAATCGACTATCGATCGTTGATAAACAGATACTATAATTCATTATTTAAGTTAATGGAAATAAACATTATTATTATTATTTATTATCCAACCTTTTACTAAAACGGAGATAATAGAACTGAATGATTTTGTTCGGTTGTCTGTTCGTAGTGCTACCTATACATAAAAAAAAACATTGAATTATATTTAAAAGTTTAAATTAAAAACAAAGATGCGAAATTTCCCAACAACTTCATAAAGATAACTTTCAAACACCATCAATGGAAAACTAAGAATTTGTTTAAATTGTTTTGTGAGACGACATTTTTACATATTTTCTTATAATTACTGACGGTAAAAACTGTTCTATAAACAGTTCTTTTAAAACTATATTTATCTATTTATTTATTCTCGTTTTGAGTCCACTACGACGTACATATAGCTTCATTTTCTTGAATCACGACAAATAAAATATTTCATTTCAAATGCTCAATTAAATGCTTCAGTACTTATACAAAACATTATTAATAGAATTTTTTGTCCAGATAGAAATTTATTTAAAGTTACAAGTAATAACATTAAGCTCATATTTCGAGCAACTTAGTGAAGTAGAGAAATGGTAATATTTGTATTATCGATTTACATTATGTACATTAATTATGTTTATCGATAGTCTCTTTCGTGTGTAATCGCATCTCTAGGCCGGCGATGCGCAAGATAAATTAGTCCAAGTCTATCTCCACTTTACCACGTTTACGTATTACACGTCGACTCGACGCGAGTCGGTGTGTGTTCGCCAAGATTCGATTATCGATATTCAGTCGACTGAACATCGCCAACACTAGACGGCTGTATTCTGTGAAACGAGAGCTGAGAAAATTTCACGTGCAAATTAAAATATTTTAACTTTTAAAAAGTCGAACATTAAGTCGAACGATATTTTATTGTGTAGTGACGGTTATTCGGTGAATTTACAATATCACAAAAACTGTTGTTAATTTATTTAAAGTGAATTTAAGTAGATATAATTGTGCAGTTTTAAGTCGAAAATATCAATATTTAAACAGCTTTTGACTATAATTACCGATAATTATTATGGATTTTTCCTTATGCAGATAATGGAGTAAGTTTTTTTTTTACTTTTTTTTTTTAATAAATTAAAGTCTGTTTTTATTGCAACAAATGAAACTTTATAAACAGAGGCTTGCAACATGCGACATCCCAGCATTGTAATTCTCCAATAGCGTATAAATGAATATTCGTAATTATCAAAGTAAAATTAAAAATAATGAATAGTAAAACATTTATTTATCATTTTGTATTCTCTTGATTCTGCTAATTTCCCACCAACAATTATTAGCTGTTTTTTAAATACTAGGTTTTGTAGTTTTCTAACCTACACATCGTCACACCAAGAACACTTTTTTTTTTAAACTTTAGCCTTACATTCTGTGCGATAAATAGATACATGCTATATAAATATGTCTTGAGCCCTATTCCTGTGAACGATGTATTTTTGTGTACTGATATCTCCGTTTGAGATGTTTTTTTTGAGCGTGAATACAATAGTTTTATAATGTAATAAATATTAAATTATCGTTACGTATTGTATAGTATACAACTAAAATATTTATTTCTCATCTAAAACATTCTTTGTACATTTAATATAAAAAATGATTATACAGACAATATTACTCACTCCTGTGACCCCGTAAACTGTTTGAGGTGAGGACTTGAGAGAATACAATCTTATTTATTTTTGCTTGAAATGGAGTCAAGAAGTCTGTCAGAGTACAATTACGTGAAATAAAAAGGTATGAAATATTTTTTCGTTAATTTTGTCTTTACGATCAAATTAGAATTACCTATCTCGTAAATTTCAAGTTTGCTCGTCTAGCGCATGTAGGAAAACGTACATTGTGTACAGTACAACGCACGACACTTTGCCGCTGTAAAGTTGGTTACGAAAGCTTCGCAATGACGTAAAACAGAAACGCGACGGAGGATAAGGAAGAGTCGGGGAGCGTCATACCTGCGCAGTATATCATTCGCAGGCAATTCAGAGCGGCAAAGTTTCGTGCGTTGTACTGTAAGTACCAGCAATGTATAATAGCATGCGAATTACGGACGTTAAGCACTGGACGAGGAATAAACAATATATTTTCCGTCATGGCGTCGTGAAGGATTAAATATCAATTAAACCTATCGCAACTCTATTAAAAACTACAAATTATATTTGACCAGGGGTTGCACAGGAATGAGGAATCTCGTAATACGCAACTTTGTTTTAGGATTTATAAGGGGCAAATGAACACATGGGACATCGGAAAGGAGATGGTCACCGCTGCTCATGAACATCCACAACCCCAGAGTAGTCACTAGTACGTTGTCGATCTTTAAATAGGAGTACACTCTTTTATCGAAGACCTCCTTGTCGAAGTTCGATGGATATGCCGGTGATGGTAAATCATTCCATAGCCTCACTATGCGTGGCAGAAAATTGGGTATAAAATGTACGTTGGTAGAACGACAACCATAAGGATGGTGCTGATGGTGTTTCTGATGAGCGGAAACACGATGGAGACCAGCGGCAGAAAAGAGGTTGAGTAGCTCATCATAGCACTCCTCATTGCGTTGATCATCATGGTACTCACCATATAGCATGCGCAGGGATGCGACATCACTTCGCTGGCTCTGCGCATGCTCTAATATCTTTTTTATTTGTCAGATTTTATACCATCGAAATCTATAATCCGTGAAAATTTAAATCACCATTTTTATCATTTGCAAGGTTGAAGTCTATGATATATGGAGATGAATACATTATAGTCTCAATAACAGGACTGTATTTCGTAAGTTTACCGAGTATGAGCCCTAACATCCATGACATATTTCTTTTGAAATAAATGTAATATTGTGTAAATAACCATTAGTCTTACGCTTTTAGCGAAACCAGAAATATTAATATTTCTAATGAATGATATTTAATATGTACCGTATATTTAGACTATCACGTCAACTAGTGAAAGTTGGATTTTTTCGGCAAAAATATTATACTGTACACTTGTGCTTCATTATATATTTATTTTTGATTTTGATAATTCATAGATCTTTCCCAATACTTTTGCCAATGAAGTTTTGTTACGTCACAGGATATACAAAGACATCGGTTTAGAAAAGTAAAATCAATTAGCTAGTGAAAATTTATCATATGGTTTTTCGCCGAGTAGTTGTGATAAATAGAAAAATGATAAATGTATAACGTGCAATTTTCTCGGAATACTACCAAAGTGCTTGTATTTACTTGGCTTTTTTAATGTTTTAATTCCACTATATTTGACGCACTCCTCTACATGGACACAAATATTAGTTCGCCGTTTGCGTGGTTTCCGCCTCGAATACGATTGGTCACTGCCGGTCGAAAATCGTATTTAATTTTTTTTCCATTTCTTAATAATTGCGATATTTTTGCCTGATAGTTTTATGAATAAATTTAACACCAGAGTGCGCGAACTTCAGCAGCATTGTTAGCTTTATATTCCGTATGCGGTGCCTATATTTTTTCAGTTTTAACAATTTGTATTCAGCCCGTTCGGTGGCGCTGTAGTCCCGTATGCCGTTTCATTCTGAAACTGTGACTATGCCGATGACGACCAGTGCCACCTGCGATGAGCGTATGAAGTTACACAGATAGGTTCGTCTCGTTAAGGTATATCAAAGTTCGTCGATCACGCTTGTGGGGCGAAACTCACGCGCTTAGTCATCAGAATGGCCCATAATACCGATTGGGCTGCGTCACAAATACTAAGAAGATTTTTTTGTTTCCTCGACTCACAAATAGATGATTTGTACAAGTGAGACCTCGACTCTAATATTTACCTTGTGTGACGCGTGTACAAAAGATCCGCTCGTCTCGATGTAGAACTCTATGCTCGTGTTTTAAAGACAATATTTTTTATAATTTTGTTTAAGTATGTTACAAGTATAAGCATGTTTAAATAGTCAACTTAGTGTTCTTTGCGTTATGTATAGAAATAAATATAGTAGTTTATGGAAAATATTGTTTTGGGGTCCCTTAAAAGAACTATAAAGTTGATCAGATTACGAGTAAAACATAAACGATGAGGTTTGACAAACAAATTAGATGTATATGCGTGTTTAACAGTGCACGTCTGTATGCTTTTGCACAATACACAACTATATGAATGAATTTGTGCAAAATAATTATGTCGAATTATATTGATCAAGCACCCAAAACCGACGAGCTTGTATAAAACAATTGATGAATATCAAGGAAGCAAGACAGATATGTAAAGATACAAACCATATGAAGATCAGTGGTCTCTGCCTACCCTTCTCGGTAATAAGCATGAGTTTACAAATGAAGTTAATTTTAAATGATATAAATTGCATATCAAAATAAGGACTGCTGTATAAATATAATAAACGATCAGAGAGGCGTCTATTATGATATTATTATTCAAATGTGATTGCATCGAGGCCGCGCTGTGCCAAATTCATTCTCAGTTATATTGCTTTAGGAGGACGTGAATGGTGCACAAGCGATGTCATTTCGAGCTGTAGCCCAGGGCGTCTCTGATTCGATGCTGGACTGATAACAGATCGTAATAACACTTTCTTTTTAAGTCACGTCAAGGAAGTGCCAAAGTTTTGAGTTCTGACGGTCGTAAAATGCTATACTAATTCAACGACAGTTGCATATACGTACCATACGTACAAGCCGTTCCTATTCGAGGCGCCAAATAAGAAACCGCATCGTCGTATTTATAGCGAAAACTAAGGTTTTTTTTTTTCTTTAACGACGCGCAAGTTGGAGTTGTTGTCGAGTTATGAGTTTTTGCAAGTAGAGCCGTTTCTCATCTAAAAATTACGACGCTCCTAATTTCATTTTACATACAAAACTTTCTATATTTTCGTGGGCAAAATTTAAAATTCAAAAGCCGGTTTTAAGTTTAAAACACGCTTTCTGGCTTGAATGGAGTTCTTCACGGTGAAACTTGGGGTCTAACAAATTGAAGCTTAAAATAATTTAAAATGATTTTTCTCCTTATAGTGACTAAAGGTGACGTAATTATCTATGTTAAAATAACAGAACGGAGGTTTCGTACTTCAAATACATTTATTAATTAACAAGCAATTTTATTTTATTATTGATATTTTTTTTTAGTACAAATAAAGGTGATATATAATATAATATAAATTTTCCATCTCCATATCATTTTGTTCGTTATTTTAATTCGGTTAAAAAGACAAAACTAAATATTGATAAAAACGAATTTAACTGTGGTAGAACCTGTAAACCCTCCCACATAACACGAACGTGAAGTAATAGTTTCCGCTGTTAATTTCGTCTAGTGAATGAGAATTCCGGTGGTCCACTCCCTCTCCATCACACCACTCCCTGTGTCAGCTATTCTATGTTTACCCAAGCGACCGGCAATACTCTGGTGACTCATCCGGGGTTGTGTTCCAATGTTCATGGGCGACAGTGAACACCAACTCTGTGATTGCTCGCCAGTTCATTTGCCCTTCTAATATGTTATATATATAAAAAATGCACACGAGACTAGAAAATTGTCAATCGACATCAGAATCTCTCGGCATAATATAATAATAAATCAGAAAACATTTCATTAAGAAAATTATTCGTCCTACCATCGGAGTCGAATCATTCTACAACTAACTTTTAACTTGCGACATTTCAACAGACTTCACGTCACAACTTCTCGGTCGATGGCCATCGGGGGCCTTTAAATCGACGCCCCGATCCGTCGGAAGGTCGCCGCGGGCCTTTTCTTGTCCCTGTAATTACTTGCTTGCCGGTTTCACTGCAAGTCAAACAATCCCGAAATACGGGTTCGTCCACGAGGTGCGTGCGCATGGCGAAATTATGTTTGGCATTCAAATAAATGTAATAAGTCTGTGATTTTGTTTCTTTTATGAGTTTTTTAAATTCTCAAAATAAAAAAGTTTAAAAAATATGCGTAAAATTAAGGGAAGTTATTGTTTTCGGTTTGATTTTTGAAAATCAAATTTTTTATTAAATGTCGACGTTTTGAGCTCCAAAGAAACTTTTCTGACCATTTTCAAAGAAATGGCCGTATGTGTGTGTGCGTGTGTGCATGTATGTGAGCGCGCGCGCGCGTGCGTATTTGTGGTGCATGCTTGTGTGTGTACTTGAAACCTTGAATATCTTTTAAACGAATGAACCGATTAGAAATGAGTTTGCGGCATTCGAAAGGACATAATCGAACTTATATTTTTTTATATTTTGATATCAATCGATTTCATGCAATTGGACAATGTCATTAAATCTTTATAAAAACACTAGCTTTTACCCGCGACTTCGTCCGCATAAGTTTTTTTGTTTTCTCCCGGCTGTAAGTCCCCCTGCAACAATGTCCCACTATCGTGGTCCGGTCCTCAACTTCACATCAAAATTTGTTCAAAAGCAACCTAAGCACATAATGGATAGCTCCGAATGTTTCCTTAGTAAATATAAAAAGTAAATAATGTAAATCGATTTAAAATACTACTAACTACCTACCTGCCAACCCCCGATGTTAGACAGTGTGACATCCGCAACATCGTCTGCGTAGGAAGTACTAACTTAATGTAAGTAGTATAATAATGTAGGAAGCTAAAAATAAGAGGCCTTATTACTGTAGTACATTTTGTAAACTATGTTCTTTGTTTTCCCTCTCTGGCCAACACATGGAGATTCTGTGGACTTGAAACACGTGAGCAAGCCACGTATAATTGTCCGTGAGAAAACAACTCTTTTCTAAATTAATGCCGGCTACTTTTAATGTTTGCCCTGAGCTTTATTTATCGTCATAGCGAATGCGATTTTCGAAATGATCGAATGCGAAAATGAATGCTAAAAGTGGTCTGAATTTTGGTACCTTCCAACCCTATAAGTTAAGTAGTGTGATGGAATGTCGCTAAGTTTCGATCCAAGTAAAACTGTTAAATAAAGACAGTTGCATCAAAATTTTATCATAAATTCCCTAAATTATGGCGCCTACCTACCCTCTAAGTTAGAAAAGTGATCAAATACTAACTTGAAGTCTTAGTAACACTCAGTTTAAAAAAAAAAATCAAAATCATTTCAGTAGCTATGGCGTCATGCGCTTCTTGACACGATCACGCTAGATTTCCGCGGGAATGAGGTATTTTCCCGCCGTAAAAAGTAGCCTGTGTCCGTGCCTAGGATCCTATCTTCAAATTAACCAAGTCTTATAAAAATCCGTTCAGACGTTAAGGCGTGAATGAGGTAAACTTTTAAAACAAACGATTAAAAATCACTATCTTAATTAGTTTTCTGCCTACTGCCTACGCCTTAAGTACGATAGCATGAATATTAATAGCTCATATCCTTTTCTAAGTTACTATCTATCACCTAACTAAATTTCATCAAAATCCGTTCAGCCGTTTAGGCATGATAGAGCAAAACTCCCAGCAAAAACCATAAAAAAATCACTAACTCAATTCAGTTTTCTGCCTACTTCCTACCCCCTAAGTACGATGACGTGATCATTTTGATCTTATATCCGTTTTTAGGTAACCATCTATTACCTTACTAAATTTCATCAAAATCCGTTCAGCCGTTTAGACGTGAAAGAGCAAAGTCCCAACAAAACGACTAAAAATCACTAACTCAATTTAGTTATCTGCCTACTGCCTACCCCTAAGAACGATGGCGTGATTATTTATAGCCTATGACCATTTCTAGGTTATCATCTATCACCATACCAAATGTCATCAAAATCCGTTCAGCCGTTTAGGCGTGAAAGAGTAACAGACAGACAGACAGACAGACAGAGTTACTTTCGCATTTATAATATTAGTATGGATTTGGTTTTTTATACAGTCTCTTAAGTATAAAAATTATTTATTCTAAAATGTTATGAGATTTCCTTCCGATGAAACTGCGTTGAATGTTATAAACTTTATCGAAATCAGTTCATTTTTCCGAGAGAGACAGTAAATGAAACATTTTCAAAAAAAACATTTTTGGATTTTTTAAGAGAACTATACATATAAGAGAAAATAAAATCCGTTTTCGCTTTTAAAAAGTTGCTACGAATGTAGCGAGTTTCGTTGCAATCCATGGAATTGATTGAAATATATTCGTTGTCAAAAAATTAAAAAATAAATATTTTCTAGCAAAGACTTTTTGGTTTATTGACCGATTCATTTTTTAAATCTGCATCAAATTTTATATGCTCAGTTCAAATAGCTTACTTCGTTTAAAAGATATCTTCGACGAAATGTTTTACAAATACAATTAAATCATTATTTATACCTCTTCTATTTTGAAGAGAATGCTGTGTGCTATTGTTAACTCAAAAATTTGACCAATAATGTTTTCGCATTGGCTGATCTCGAATGCATTATTGGATTATTGGTCGAAGTTCTATGGATAGTTGGATCTGCTACGTCCAAGGTCAATGATTGTCCAAATTTTCTTTTTATACATTCTTTAAAGTTGAAACTTGAGAAATGTTACTCCCCTCCATTCGAAAAAAACAGTAAATAACAATTCCTATTTTATTTGAGACTCATTACAATAGGAATAACCAACCTCAACTTCAACAATTATACTGTCCAACTATAGGAACAAACAATTTCAATTAATTAATTTGAATATTATTATATTTCAATAGGTCATTCTGTTTATTTTGATTTTTTTTTCTAATTGTGAAACTTAACGCCATTGTAGACATGAAAAAGTATTAATAATTGTTTTAAACGAATGAAAAAGAGAGAAAATTCCATCGAGAAAAACTTTTATCCGTCAATACCGGGCTATTAATTTTCAAATACAAAGTCAAGCTTATCTAAATGCTATTCATTTACCGTTTACCGTAAATATCTTATAAATATTGAATAATACAACAATGAGTGGCTCTCACGAAGATCAGAGATGACTTTATTAAAACCGATTGTTACAACTCACCCAATGTTTGCAGGTCAGTATTGAACACTTTGATAACTACTGACATTTCGGTTCGATATATACATATTTTTATTTTTTTACTAGCTTTCCGCCTGCGGCTTCGCCCACGTGGACATGGAATGTGTTGCTTTATGGGAAAAGACATTGCTGTCGATTCAATGTCGGTTTCGCTTTCAATTCTGGTTTCGGCGCTGACTTTGTTTTCAACTTCGTTCCCGTTCTTAATTTAGATTTCGGCCGTGGCTTTCGATTCTACTACCCGTATCGCTTTCCATTCTGATACCGTTCATGGTTCCGATAGGTACGAAGCCAGGACAAATTCTAGTATCAAAATAAAGTATATGCTATATCGCTTTGGGATAGTGTAACTTTCTACGTGTAAAATTTTTTTTCATATTTTATATAACCTCACTACCCCCTCTGAGGATAACTTTTTTCTTGAGATCAGATTTAAATGAAATGAAGCTTATACTTAGCTCGGAGCCGAGCTCCGTCTACCCGTGAGAATAGCATTTAAACTGTTCAGTAATTTCAGATATGTGCGTAAACAAACAGATAGACGACATATAAAATAAATATTGAAAACTGTTGTTTTTTCTCACATCACTTTTGTCTTATCGTCCTCTCTCCATTTTTCATACATACCTTCATTGAGACACACCTGGTTCTACTATTTTATAATATGTACATATTTCTTGTTGGAAACAAGTACAGAAAAAAAAAACAATTTCTTTAAAAAGGCGAAAACACTTCTTTTTTTTAATGCATAAAACTAGTTACGGTTTGTTTCTAATGAATCAATTTATATCAGGATACAAAAAACAAAGAAAAATTACAATTTTCTAGTAAAAAAAACCTTAAAAATTTCAGGCCCCTCCTCACATTTCCCAATTAAAAGTTTTCACAATCGGCTCGGATCAGAAGTTTCGTACGTTAATTTTTTTTTCTTTCGCCCGCGTCTTCTAAACACACTTTGTCTTAGGGAATTTCCCTAAAAACGAAACAAAAAAAAAAAAACGAAAAAACTTCTATAAAATCAATAGGCGTCAAAGTTTTAGGGTTCTGTATTGGGAAATAAGTCCAGTAAATTATTCATGGAGTGTTATTTGTTTGAGCGCCGAACTACTTTGCGATAGCAAATCGGATTACGAACTTCTCTCTTATAAAATATAAGGTGTAACATGTTACTGGCTTTTTTATTGTGTCGTTCTATTTTGTTTTTAGGTCAAAGGGCGTTTTAGCCCTAAATGGAATAATGTTCTTGAATTGATTGTAAATATTATTTTTGGTAAAACTTTAAGTAAATTTGCACTCACAATTTTAAAAACAATTTTATGTAAATATTGAAATGTTTATGATTATTTTTTAAGACAATCGACTTGTCATAGGCTTTCCTGTAATCTATAAGCATTAGTTGAAAGTACACCATTTTTTTTAAAGTTTGGTTTAGTATTTCGAAGTTAGAAGATAAAGGGGTAATGTTCATAGTTCATTTACTTTTTTTAAGATTTGAAGCGAATTGGCTGTGATAGACGGGCAAACAGATATGCGAGTGATCCTATTAGGGTTAGGTTTCTCTTTCATTCGAATATATTGGATCTTAAAAAGAGGTTTTCTGTTAACGGTGTGCGTTTAGAATGATACACACCGTTAATTGTGAAAATCCACAACCATTGTCACAAAGAAGGTAATGGTTGTTTATCTAGAAAATAAATTCTTGTAAAAAAATTCAATGAATCTGTCTAAAAACAAAAAAAATTCTACATCGCAGTGTACCTACTCATAACCACTTATTTTCGGAAAAAAAAACTGCTTAAGAATTTCAATAGTTCACGTACGACGTTTTTAGATATCTTTTCCTTTTTATTATTCGTTCTTTTTTAATGCCTTTTTTTTGGCCTTTATTTTATACATACAACGTAGAATGTGTAAAATGTGGCAATTTATATATGCCCACGTTTTCTAAACGCCAAAGAGACGCATCGGAATCGAAGGGTATTTTTTCATTTGTAAGTGGTAATATTTGACATCGGAACGCGAAAGGGTCTAATACAAGCGGTCACAGCAGGCCGCGCGCACGCCCCGACCCTTCGCGGCCACCTTATATTAAATTTTATCACAAAGTGGACGGCTACAGTCGATGCGCACGCGGAGGGAGAGTCAGATTATTGGTGCGACTCGGCGGGAACCGAACTTGGAACTTCCAGGAGATTTTCTCTCGCTAGGCCGCGTTTCACCCGCCGTACACACGAGGCCGCCTACTGCATTCTATTGTAAGTCCTATTTTACAGATAGAACCTTCACGGTTATTGCTGTCGGTTATGTGAATTGTAAACAGAATGGCAAATGAATACCTATTAAGAGTTTAAGTATAGAGAAAAAGAGTCTAATAAAGCGAGCGAAATAATAGCGGGTCGCTATGCGTGCTGTCTATCTTATGACTGTAGTCTAATAGTATATTAATGCCTTCAAAAATGAAATAAAAGCGAATATCAAGCGGTTACCCATTATTATTATTGCATAATTATCAGCGAATAGATCCTGAGAGCCCAAGGGCTTTTAAATATAAAAGATTTTAATTGTCTGAAATTGCGTTTGAGGGTTAAATTTTGGTAGGTACTGCAGCGTCATCTTTAACCTCAGGATCTTTTACTACTAACTACGTTTAATTGGTTAAACTATTTTTTTCACTTTCTATACTAGGTGGATGATATTGATCATATGGAATCGGAATCTATCTATCTTTAAACTTTTTTCTGCACATTAGAACTTTGTCTACGATTTAATTTCGTTTTGTAAATGTGATCTAGCTAATAACCATGTAGGTCATACACTTACTATAGTATATACAAGTACAGCATGCAAGGAAAATTTAAAGTTGAGTCGGCTAGCTGCCAAAGATTTTCCACCTAAATTTACTCATGTGTCGATAGTATGCCGGCGCTTAACCGAATACCAGGACGACGTAAAAATAAGGATTTTTATTTCTCTTTGAAATTTCAGTTTAACAAACTAATATTTTTTCAAATCAACACTTTATCAAAATAAAATTTATCATGTTTAATCGAAATTTTCAAAATCATGATTACAAAGTTAAGAAAAAAAACATAACTTTTTTTGAATTAACATGAATTGTACCTAAGTAGGTATATATGTGTCGATATGATTTTATCATCATAACTTGTTAAGAATACTGTACGATGTCAATTTCCTTTTTCACTAAAATCACTTTTATAGAAGGCAAACGTTTGATTCATAAAAATAGTCTAATATTACTTATGTGGGAAAAAAATCTGTTTTTTTTTTTCCTCAAATAACAGGGACATCTTGAAATAGGATAAAATAAGTAGTAGCTCGTCACACGTCGCCTCTAGTTACGCGCCAGAGTACGGCGATCGGCGAGAAAATACTTCGCCCTTTGCGCTATTATCGAAGGGATTCTCTAGGACCATGCGCTACTCAAATTCGGCCAGTGTAATGACGCACGACTCGAGTAAAAGGAAAAGTCTCCCCTTGCTTACGATTTGGGTTTCAAGTATCAGCTTTTGTCAAACGTCTTCCCTTACGTCTTCTTTTTTCATTACAATCCAAACGCATTGTACCCTTTTTGAACGTGTTTTCTCCACGTGAATTCTGTTCTTAGTATCCTTAGTTTTTTTTTTGTTGACACATTTCAAAGCAAGTTTAGCATCACAAACGTCGACACGTTTGTGTATACGTATTATAATGCATTTTTACGTATCTGGTCTAATATATTAATACTCTAAATATAACCCAAACGTTATAATTTCGCGTTTGTCTACAAATGTAATATATTGTTATATAAAATCTATTTTAAATATTTCTTTCGGTTGTCTTTCAACTTCATTAAGTAACCAGTTTTATGAGTTTAGTCCCTTCGGCAAGTGATTACGATTGACGTTGTAAAAAGAAACAATCGTATTAATTGTTTAAGATTGGTGTGACGAATATCCGGTAACTATCCGGTATCCAGTGTGCTGAATTCCGGTTGGATACCCAATAATAAGCGAGTGTCCGGCTGGATACTAGATTCTTAAAAAAATACAAAATGTAAAATTTAGATAAATTATTTGAACCACACAACAAAATATAATCATCACATTTTAATTTTACAACAAATAAAATTAATACCCGCGTATTGCACGAAGGGTAAATGACATAGATGTATTTTTATAGATCAATGGTAAATAATGATAAATAAATTCCAATTTAGATTTGGACTTGGATGTTGTCTGAATATCCGATATGCCGTATCTCGCTGGATAACAGCTGGATAGCTGTTAGCTGGTTATTCATCTGTAGTTAGAGTGGACCCCCGGTAGTCCGACCCCTGTCTAATCCGGCGCCCCCTGTAGTCCGACATGTCTATGACACATGATCGAACAGGTTGTAGTGTACGCACCACCACTATTGTGCCCGACGTGTGTAGTTCAGATATAATCTTATCACTTTGATTTGTAATTTGTCGGATTACAAACTCTACTTACAACTTACTCTTTCTTTTTTAAATCTTAACTATATGGCGGTACTCTATAATCCGACAAATTCAATAGTCCGACACCGCCCTGTAAAGCATTTGTCGGACTGCCGGGGGTCCACTCTATTACTGACCGGTCAGAGATGTGTTTGTTGCCTTTCACTTGATTTGTGTCTTTCTTCTATACTTATTTGGAATATATTTCTTTTGTTAATTATGTCGAGTATATTTATTCATAGAAAATGAAAATACGTTCAGTTATTTTTTATGCCCTATTTATGTTTTATTTTTTCTAATTTGGTACGTGAACATTCTTTTGACAGTTAATTAGGTTTAAAATACCTATATTTCAATTAGGTCTTGATTTCATCCAACCGGTGTAATATTAAAAAGAAGTACTACAAATAATATTGGGTTTCGTTTAATGCAAAGATTTTTAATTTTCGGTTCACCTTAACTAGTTTGACTCGTATATAGGTCTTAAAATTAATTGGAATTAATATCGTCTATCATCTATTGCTACACTGGGCAATCCAGAGCAGGAAAATCGGTCAGAATTGTGAATAAATTCTTAAATTTTCCTGAATACAAACTGAAATTATCACATATTCCATTTAATTTCCCTTTCATATTCTTTACTTGCAATCGGTTTATTTTATCTTAAATCAACTAAAAAAAAAAAAGAAGTTGCTTATGCGCTGATCGAAGCCAAATGTTATGTGGTATATCATTTGCATATCACAAATGATGCTTGTGAGTGACTACACGTTACTACTCTTTAAAATATAATATAGAGGGGGTGAGCGGCATTACCTATATTTTCCCGATAGTTTCAAATTCGATTCGTGTTTGTGATAATATTATAAACATGTTACATTCTTCATTAACAGAGTCCAAGTAACCCGCCTCGCGCTACTGACGATCCTGCTGTGCGCGCTGTGGCCCCTGGGCTCGGCGGCGCCCGCGGCGCTTTGCACCGGGGCCGACGAAGACCCCCGCGCCGCCAGGTTCTGCCAGGCCCTGAACACCTTCTTGGAACTGTACGCCGAAGCAGCAGGGGAACAGGTGCCGGAATATCAGGGTAAGTGTCGTTTGACACGACGCTAATCGACAATTCGAATGAAAATTTATTTTTTTTGTTTTTGAAATTATTTTAGGCCCTTTATAAATTCCTCGAAGCTTATCTAACGAGTTTTGAATTTTCATTTAGAAGATTTATTTTGAATGACTGTTTTAAATAAAATAATAATGATAGATCTGTATATTTAAATTCATAGCAAACAGAACAATTAATATGATAAATGCATAGAATAGTGTAAGTAGCCTCGTATTTTATTTTATTTAAATTTCTGTAATGCATTTTTCATAAAATGTCAATTAACCTTAATCACATGACCGCATTTCCTTTATCCTTAGTATCGACACAGCAGCAAATTCTTTATCTTATTCCCTTGCGTTGTATACGAGTGCAGTCGTAAAACGTGACAGTGACGAAAACACACAGAGTTGGACAAAAAGAGGAGGTGCGGTTGTTTTCACAGTGCCAAAGCAAGAGAGACCCAATCGTGGCAGAATTACGAACCATTTCCGGTAGTTGCCATTTGTGGCAATCGTTTGCGCCTTTTGTGCCGATGCCCGAATGCATTTTTTCTCAAAAAAAAAAAAACTATGGAGATGTTATATCCCTGAATCCCTCCTTTATAATATTACATGACGCTGGAAGCGAATGGCATTAATACCAACGGCGATACACAAATTCAATTTTCTTACATTATATTTACACAGATAGAATCGCTGAATAGATCCATGGTTAAACTTGTCGCCAACGGAACCCTGGCACTAATGATACGCCTCTTGTGTCAAGAGGTGGATGTGTCAATCAATATGGCCACAACGAGAACTAAGTCAACTAAGCGCATATTGCACAAACTTTTATAGATAATTATGTATCAAGTAGTTGATAAACCTTTAATTGTAGAAGTCGTCGAGGAGCACAATCACTTAATAGTTTAAGCACGTCAAATTTCAACAATTTTGGTCAATGAATTCGCCGCGTTTAGGTAACTAGGTATGCTGCGCCTTCAAATCTCTTATATTTCTTAGTCTAAATACGAAAGTGCTTGAACGGTGCGTGTTTCTAATGTGGTGTTAAGTGGTGTAAGGACTTCAGGCGCACGTCCTTGCAAGTCCTGTAAAAAATCCAAAATTGACCAACATGCAATTAATTATATTGACTGTGTCAATAATACAATTATTGAAGTAAAAGTTTATTTCAAATAAAAATTATAGTCAGTTTAAAAAGAGATGGAAGAGGCTCTTAGCATAGTTATACATTACTAAGGGCCTCTTTCATCTCCTTTTAAACGGACTTCTAACAAAACGTCAATTTTAAAATAATGTTTGCATTCCACGTCCTCTTTTTAACGGTTGTTAGAGTTAAAAACCGTTGACAGAAGGAGGTGGAACGTAAAATTAGTCAGTTGGCAGTTTTTAGAGAAAAAACGTATGTAGATAATTTTTTTTCTTTACAAAAGAATTAAGATATTATTACGAAAGAAATGGTCTATTCTTCAAGGCATTGTAAAAAAAAAAAACTACTACTAATTATAGAGAAAACGAAACTACGATACAAATCGGCCGATTGATTGAGCCCACGGCAACTCTTAAATATATTTCTTGAATTGCATACTCATAAATCATAGCCAAAGTGCATTGAATACGTTCTGTAATTTTCATACATAAAACAGTTCATTCATGAGATTTTCTATAGACGTGCATTTACATCTGACGTATTGTTCTGTCCCGGCAGCTCTGGTTCGCGACTACCCCCAACTCCTGGACACCGGCATGAAGCGGCAGGACGTGGTGCACAGCTTCCTGCGCTTCGGCCGCCGCCGCTGACGGGCACCCCGCCCCGCCCCGCGCCCTCGCCCCCACTAGCGTATACGCTTACGGCTATGTTAATACCATAATATTTATATTGCGATAAAACACGTTAAGGCATTAGTTAATGACTTATCGCGGTCATTTCAGTTTTTATACTTCGTCCCAAACGTATAATCCATCTGTAGCGAAGAGTTCCTTGTTCCTAAGCTAATGTATAGTTATGATCTTTGACAGCACTAAATTCTAACGAACAAATACAAAATTGTGCCATTCTACTTAAGTTTAACACAAGGAAATGTTTAAATTACTAAAATCCGAATGAATATTACCTTATTGCCACATTGAAGTATATTAAATAGAGACAAGTTCGACAAATCCATCGCCATACAAAGCCATATTCATGCTTGCCACAGACGTTAGCATAGTAGTTAAGGATAAACCTCTCTCTTTCTAAAGTTACTAGATAAATGTTAGTTTTTAATTGTATACATTATATAACTATACATCATAAATCACCAGATGGACGATTGTCGGTCTTGTTGTCAAGTTTCCTTTGATAGGTGGCGTATGTAATATTGCGAAGTTTCGAGAAAATAAATAAATATTTATGACAAGCCCATCGAGTTTTATTTTGCATCAAGTTATTATCTACTTTCTAACAAAACAGTACCATATTGCTATTAATACAATTGTTTCAAGGCGGTTTGATTCTCTTAAATTCCAAGCAAACAATGCAAACAATGATTGCTCACTTACTTATCTTTATGCATATTACAAAAAAAACTTACAAAGCATATCAAATATCATATCGGAAAGGTATACCGTATATGACTTCGTAAAATGTTCCATGACCTTTACAAAAGTCATGAAGTATTTTACACATACAATGAAAGCGGCATACAGGTACCCTAGCCCCGACGGGTATCTCCAATGGCATGTCCTGTGCACATACACAGTAAACGTGTATTTCAAAAAGATAAATAGTATTCGATTACTTTAAGGATATGATATGAACACGAAACGGGCTTGTTAATTTTGGGGCTGAAACGCACGTGTCTCTTTAATTTCTCTCGTTACTACAGTAATGTGTTCCGCGTTAGGAAACGTAAATAGTCATTCCGTATTAAACTATTTGAACCAGAAAAAGTCATCCCTACAGCGAAGGCAGTTGTGTTAATTTTTGTGACAAACAAAACTTCTCTTTTCATTGAGTGAAAGTCGTTCAATCTTTCATGCATAGGTATAAAAAAAAACTGACCAAGTGCATGTCGGATCATGCTCATTATAGGGTTCCGAAGGCATTATTACAAAGAAAAGCACTATAGATGAAAAAAGTACATTGTTGCATTTTGTCCCTGTTTTCCGCGCAGAATGATTATAAGCACTTTAGTTGCTTATGACTAGAAAAACAAGTAGGTGTGTCGACTATTACTATTAAAGTAGTGTAAACTAAATCGCATTAGCAAAAGAGCATATCTTCATGATACTTACGTCCTTTTGTGGAGAAGCGCAGTTTTTCGGCAATAACTCAAAGTATATGCGACTAGGTTCAAAATAATTTTGGTTGAATATATTTATTAAGCGTTACCATTGTTATTTTTTTCATATTTTTTAGACAATAATGGTTTAGAAAATAGAGGGGGGACAATTTCTGCAAATTGCGGAGCGATTATTTCCGAAATTATTTACGTAATCAGAAAAATTACTTAGAAAACTTAAAATGTTTTTAAGAGAACTGTCGAAGTATATGCCACTCGTTGATATTTGTTGAAAAAAAATTTTCAGCTTCTGTAAAATGTATGGAGTGTCCCGTCCCCCCCTATAAATATTTATTTACAAACTAAGTAGCGGCTTATACAAGCCAATTTATACTATAAATTTTATTAACATATGTCTTGCAGTTTTTGAATAAAATTGCTTTGATATACGGACGGACATGACGTCACTATAAGGATTCCGTTTCTGCCATTTTGGCTCGGAACCCTAAAAAGTAGTTATGATCTGTTGATGTAGAAGCGGAAGAATCAATTTTATTTCATTTCTGAAATACCGAAAAGGAAGAAAAAAAAATAAGGTCGCTATCCGAAAATCGGTATTTCTAGGATATTTCACTGCAAACTGGATAAATAAAACATTTCATTCCATGTTTCTAAACACCTCATTGGTTGAGATATGTCTAATCTTCTCACTCAGATTCTGTCGGCTAATGGTCGTGCTTCGTAATGGATGACGTTTCATAACCCGGGCTCATGTCACATCGTATGAAAATGTATTAAAACATCGCTTAAGATAGGGCACGGCAATTGACAGACAGAAAGCCTAGAACTGGACGGACACAGCCTTCAAAAAAACTTGCAATAGATATCATCATATATCATATACGCTAAGGTTAAGATGTTTGCCTCCCTTTTTAAAAAAAAACCTGAGAATCACTACACATAAATTTTGTCATTTCATTGATAATTGCTTGCGCTACCGGCATGAACAACTAAAAAATTTATGAATGCTTTTATTATTGTACATTAATTAACTATTAAAATGATATATATGCTGCCATCTGACGACTTTAGTTTTGAAACAACCTCAACATGATTAACGGTCGGTAAATTTTTTGGTTAAATATTTTTTCGATCTGTCATCTGAGCTTGATAATGTAATACAACAAAAAGAAGAACGTTATAAACGGTGTGTAAAATTAGAAACGAATTGAATACCTGCAATAAATTTTGATTCATTAAATTGAATTGAATGATTTATTTACATAATTATTACAAAAACGATAAAATAGAATGCCTAGGCGACGAACACTGGAAAATCAAGCAGAAAGACGTCGAAGTGAAATTGTATATATATATATATATATATATATATATATATATATGGTTAATGAAGAAGTTTTATAATAAAAAGAAAATAAAATTAATATTTTCAGTAATTTTGTAAACTAATAATTATTATACATAATTTGTGCGAATTCTTCGTACAGGGTACGTCTAGTTATAAATTATTCAAAAAAACTTTTGTAGACATCCTAGAAGATTTAGATTAGGCACTCTACAAAACAAACCTTTTCTTTCGTTATTCGTTCGCTATAGATTGAACACGATAACCTCATTTTTATTTCCTTTTAATTGCGGCGCACCACGTGAACACAGCGACTATCTCATGAAACTCCATTGTTATATCGAGCTGAATATCTATCGGTGTCCATCGGCTGGATTGTTTGCAGTGTGTACGGATGATGAAGCAAACTTGTATGGCCTCAGTGTCAAAATATAATAAATAACAAACGGTCTAAGGACTATTGCGTCCTGTGACGTATGACGCTTCATACATTTTCATATCACAATATCTTAAGACAAAATTGTCCGCAGGCAAAACGATTAAAGTTATGTCCGGCCGCAAAATAGGAAATTAAGCAGTCAAACAACAAAAGGAAAACGACCCGAAACATAAATAATGCCAAAACAGAGAAAGCGGACGATTGCATATGTATTTTCGTATCTCAATTCGCAACAAATTTACAAATGTCTTTAGAATTTGTTCGAGAATTCAAGGATTGATTTTCCAACATTCCCGTTATATTAACCAAATCCCTCAAAGCTTGCCCTGTTGTTGTAGGATCGCTACTTAGGGCTTTGCGGGGGTTTGTTTAGGTTCGACTGCGGCGAGCGCGTTGGTCTCCAACCAGTAGTTTTCGGGTTCGATCTCGGCGACAAGAGAGTCGAGAAAGAGCTTTTAACTTAAATAGATCCACTAGCTCTGGTCTTCAGATAGCAGGTTGAGCCGTCGGCAGCGGCCGCCACTGGGCCGGCATAGAAGCCCAAGGTCCGAGGCCCTCATCGGAAATACACAAAGATCATGACAGGAACCCCATTATTTCTGTCGATGATATCAAAATTTATAAGAAAAAAAATCGTTTAAAGGAAATAACAATACTTTATCGAAAATTTTTAATCGGTCCGCTACAAATAATCTATTATTCAACGCAAATAATACTAGTTTTGTACAATATTATTTACCTATCTAATGTTAAACTTGTTCATATAGAAAAAGACACTAATTATACTTATTTTAAGTTATTTTTAATTAAATATAGTCATATTTAATTTATGAAATATAATTACACTGGCTCCTGGCCTTAGATAGAACATTTGAGTATCACATTAAATTTTAAATTAGAAGAGCAGGACGTACCTAAATCTCAAATGTCTATGCCATTTATGCCAAATTATTCGGTTATTTACAGGTTTTAAACAAATATCCATTAGTACTGCTAGTTTATTTGTTACTTTTACAGTGACGTGATACCCCATGCCATCTCAGTGTGAGGCAGCGCTGTGGTCATATCAGGTACTTTTACGTTGCAGAAAAAAGTAGTTTGAAATTTTTGTAATCTAGGTTCGTGTGTTTTTCTTAAAGATAATGTCAAAGAAATCAGCATGGTGACCTGAAACCACATAGTAAATTTATGGTAATAATATTTATCTGAAAAAAAAATCTTTAGCTATTTATTGAAAATAGATATTCGCAATATTAATACAAGAAATAAAAATAGAACATGGGCCGGTCTATGGGAATTACAGTAAAATTCCTAATGGCATACCGATTTTACCATTAAACATATAGAAAAAAAGCTTATCGCTCTGCTCGGAATAAATCTACTGCTTTGTATAAGTTAATTCTTTGTATATGTAATAATTGAAACTTGAAAATATAACATTGTTGCGTTTCTTGGCGTTTTTTCGCGACATTATTCATTTTTCCTACATGTAGACAGATCTTGACCAGAATGCAAGGGCTTATGTGCTAAATAAATAATGTCATTTCATGACAAAGTTCAGACCATCCGCCCCCCTACAACAAGCTAATCGACATTCAATAAAAACGTATAAAACTCAAATCCGAATTCACTAAAAAAATTATTCCGTCAGTCTAAACTATAATTATATATTAATACTAAAATATTATACGAGTGAAAACTAACAAACGAGTATGTTGTTATAAACGGAAGAAGAACTCCCTCAAGAAAGTATCGTTATACTAAGTTCGGTTAAAATTAATAGCCGAAGTTCGGTTGCGTTTATGACGTGTTAACTAGAAGCGAGTCATAAAATGGCGCGAACTCTCGCCCTTGCGAACTCGTAAACAGCGAACGCGAGCCTGAGAAAAACTTGAAACATGGCGGACTTTTTTTTTTGTTGGAGTTCAGCATCGAATTAGAAGCGCTTCGGTACGCTCTCGTCAATTACATGCATCAGTTACAGTTATAGAATTTTACTCAATTATAAAGTTATCACAACAGCAGTGCCGCATATAGGGCGATGTTACCGGTGCCCAGGCGCAGGGCGTAGGCTTTGGGGGGCGTAAGAATGGCCAGACCAGGCAGGACTATTATTTTTTCGGTTTGCTCCTGGTAAGTCCCCGCTGCGCCCCTAGTGCTCGATTCCAACACACATGTACCTATATGCCAGTACATATCATCAAAAATGTCTGTTGTTGTTGTGTAGTTGTGGATAATCTTTGCAAATATTTTCGAATAAATGCTTACTTAAACGCAATTTATATTATCCTACCTTCCTTATTCAAAACTCTACCATACCAAGTATTTTAAATTAGATCAATTTACAGTTTACTGAAACTTTGCAGGGTGTTATTTTATTATAGAAATATGAAGACCAAAGTGGCCAAAAAATTAAATCTTAAGCATCAGGGTGGGCAACGCTTTTGCATTAGTGAACTTGTATTTGAGTTTTACTGAGTGAGACACAGTGGGTGGTATAATAGGCGAAGGGTCCACTTAAATAGCTCGTCTGCTTGTTTGCCCACATCAGTTCTAGTTCTTTAAAAAAATAGATTTTTCTTCCAAAATATTAGATAATTGGTCCACCAACAACAAGGTGCTTGTGCTTTATTTTATCACCCTGAATGAAATAAAATAAGCCTCTTGGTCTAGCTAGGGTACCTATAATATCTAAAAAAAATAAGGGCGTAGTTATGGAAGCTCACACAGGGCGCAGAAAAGGCTATTTACAGGACAGAACAACAGGCATATCCATGGGTTCCATGTTGGTATTAGCGTCGAACACTAACTAGTGTGAAATGGCATACAAACAGTAGTACGTTCTCATTTACGATATAGGCACCCCATTGCGAAATGGAAAACTTATTTATTTGTACTTGTCAAGTTTGACAGCTGTCAATTTTTTTCGTGTGCCAAACTCATACTTATAAAACAATGAGTTTTATTTTGAATTAATATAGCAATATCTTGAAAGTATATAGAATCGTTTAGGATGAATCCCTTATCAAATTATAAGACGTAAGACTTACCATTTTGTTCATCCACCTTGAATGTTATCAAATATCCCAGCAATCTACCTACTTAGTATATAGTTACAATTCAGCGTTGTTTGTAGATAGGCACTAGTAGCGCCAGAAATTGGATCCCAGAATGGGAAATATTATAGTGATTTGTACGTCTTTCAGCAATATTAGGTTTACGCATAAAAATAATTTTGCATCTCAGATCTTACTAATCATGTTATAAGGATAATTCGAATTGCCAGCATCTTTGCTGCTTTAAATATATAAAATAGCTGCTTTAGTTTTGAAGTCCTTCTAAAATCTATCGAAGAACACAAACAGAAGAAAGAATGTTTCATCGAAAGTATAACATTTTGTAGTATTTGTAGTAATACACCAAATTATAAATGATTTAATTTTTATAAAAACGTAACATTACTAAAACAACAATTGGCGTTACTCAAACTAAACATATTCACGTGGAATAAAATTGAACTTTATGTACACATTCATATGTGCTAATATAGATTATATAATAATTATTCATTTATGCAGTATTTTTTTTCTTTGATATTAATTCAAGTTTTTCATCACTTTCTTCGTTAATAAATGCTCTTTGTTTATTCATATTTAAAACACTTTATACACAAATTTTACGCGTATAGCTATTCACCAGCAACTGCTATTCACTGTTGTACATAGGTACTATGTATACTTATATAACTACATGTATACTTACGGGGCACATGCGGTGAGTGTGGCATTATAAAGATATGATAGATACCTATACACCTATATACTTTCTCACAAACAGCTGCTTACGTATTCGTCAGATTTCGGAGCAGCTCGACTCGATCCGTGCGAGCTTCGTACAGTCGTACCATATACATACACGTTAAGCGAACGCTCGGCCGAGCTACATGGTAGGCGGAGTAGGGGGTGTTAGGTTTTATTCTCGTTACGAAATTTCTTGATTCGGTCGCCGCGCTCAAAGCCCGCGATAAAAGCTATGCAATAGCTTAATAACACCCAGTGAGATAATTTCGCCAGACAGACTGACGTGTCAAATATTTTCTCACTTTTCTTCAAGAACACAGGAAGCAATGATAACTGTCCAAAATTTTAACGATAGCATTTCCTTTTACAAAAAAGTTAGTTAAAATTATATAAGATATAAAATATGCTTAACCCGCTGCGATACCATATTTCGGGTCCTTACTTCGCTCTGTTCCCATATTCCGACGCGAATTCGATAAAAGTTTTCCTTGTAATATCGAAGGAAATTCCAGAAAAATTGCGACACAATAAACATATACATTCGAAAGTTTCATATTCCCAAAGTATAGAAGTTACAAAGATGATATATATATATATATATATATATATATATTAATTTTTGCTTACATTACATAAAAAATGTTTACACGATAAACAGATCTTATCGCCTTTAGAGCTCGAAAAAACTCTTATGTTGCCTTTCCATGGCGCTCAAGAAATATCATTAGAAAAAGTATGTAAATTGATATAAATTTATACTATAATACTCGCTATGAAAATATTTCGTAATTCTTTAAAAACGGGGCAAATGTGTCATTAGTGAACAAAAACCCATTTGTAATACGCTGATCTGACAGAAGAGTTATATGAAAATGCATTTCTATATATATTTTTTAATTCTGACATCAAAATTGAATTTAATCAAAATTAAAATACTTCTGTTTATTTGGAGAAAATGTTACTACCCATTTGCTTTTTATATATATTTGTTTAATTTTAGGTTAAAAGATCACAGATTTTGTTGCTACACGACCTTCGGGTACATTGAAAATGAAGTCAATAACAAAAAGTATAAAACATTTTTAGTCATTAAAAACCAGTGCCAGTAAGCCCGTTCATATTCAATGCAAGTTGGAATTAAGTCATGAAGCGGCCAATATCGAAGAATTCGGAATTCTAAAAAATTTCATTATTCCCAAAAAATGGAAAAACCATTCAAAAATCGAATCAATATTAAATATAGAAATAAGAAACTTCAATTATCACACTTTTTCAAAATTTTTCCCATGTTATTTATCTTCATGTAGTCCTTAACCATACGCATTTTTTTTGTCACATCAATTTTTGGACTACATCTAGAGGTCACGACACTAGAGATCTCAAATAAATATGAAAAACGTTTGACCCTGCAGGCCATCTCAAAAAATTGTTATTTTCGAGCATTAAAATTTAATTATCGGTGTGTTTTAACGCTCTCCGAACTCAGTCGTTTTTTTTAACCTTTTTGAACCATAAGTACTTTATGGGATTCGTATTTGGCACAATTTCTATTTAATTCTAGAAGCAAATTGGCGAAGATTTTTATGTTTACAGTCAAACCATGAACTCTGGAGCTAAGAGAGTGTATTGACAGTCCGTACTAGATGTTGATGATAACCGACGCCAGTAAAACCAAAACCGCGTTGGTCCAGCGCGGATGGTCCAAGGCCCAAGATTCTCGACACGAAATAAAAATTTGTGGAAAAGTGTGCTTCAGCTGGAGGATGAGTGATGTAGATTGATTACTCTCTTTCATCTCCTTTTCAAAGCGGTTATCTCCAAATATCTTATAACCTTATAAACGCTCCACGTGTTTCCGTCACAAAGTAATTACTATACACTACAGAGATTTCGTCTACTTGGTGATGTATCAGTGAGTAGTTATATTCAATAATTGGTAAAGTTATTTCTGTGCTTGTATATGTATACATACATACATATATATATAGTAGTTCTAAAAAAGACCGAGATAAATAAACTTTTGCGAAAAAATGCATGATCGCTTTCATACGGCATATACATAATTTTATACAGTGTTATCCCGAAAATGGCTCTAACAATTTTCATGAAATTTTCAATACGATAATGTTTTCAAATTTGTCGATATAGGTGTCTTCCCTGGAAAAAAGGAGATTGTTTTTCAACGTTGCTTTATAACTTAAATCTAGATAGCTGACAGCTGTCAGCTATCTAGATTTAAGTTAACTTCAAATATTTAGTTTAGTGTTATAAACAATAAAAATCATAAGTTACTCACGGTAACTTCCGCGTAACGACGAGTTAATTGTATGTAAATAGATGTATGTATATGAAACTGTAGCAATTCAATATTAGCTCGAATTGAACTCATTGCATACGGTGAAAATAGATAATACATATACATAACGCCAATTGTTCCTATGTAATTAGGACTTACATAAATAATTATAACTAAAATTGTAACAGAAAATAGGCGACCGCTGGTGCCTATTTTCTGTTATTTGCACTTTAAACATTAATTGATGATTAAAACTTAAACTTAAAATTAAAACATTAATTGATGATTAATGTTTTAAGTGCGCGTTTGCCCACACAGCTGTAGTGGCATTGTACGCCTATGGATGTAGCACCATATTTTATGAAAAACTCTGCAGGACTTATACTCAAGCTCCCAGATTGTCTTGTTATTATTATCCACCATTATATCAGTAATCGCTATTTCACCTTCCGACTTGACAACACTTACTCGTCAATGAAACCTATTACTGTTGGGGTACTTCAAGGCTCCACGCTCTCTCCACTGCTGTATTCCGCGTACGTAAACGACATCCCTCGACCGTCGACAGGCATCCAACTCGCGCTTTTCGCAGATGATACTGCACTCTATTTGCGTTTAAATTGTATAGGGAATATTTTTTCGAGGTCAAAGAGGGCCATTAATGAGCTGACACAATGACTCCAACTCTGGAGAATAGACATTAATCCGGATAAATCAGCATCCATATACTTTGACTATAGTGTCTATAGTCCACGTAAGTTGCGGTTTCCAGTACTGATAGATACTCCCCACCTACGTATTTTAAATTAACCAATTCTGTGGCAACACCATCACAAATATTTAGGCATCACGATCGATAAACATCTCCATTTTAGACATCATATCGCTCGTGTTAGAAAATTAGCATTATTTTACCTATCTCGTCTATACGGTATGATAGGTCTAAAAGGTAAAATGCGGTTACGCAATAAGCGTACGATATACACGATGTGTATCAGACTTGTCATGACATACGCGAGTCCAGCCTTTGCACATGCAAAGCCTGATACATTATATGATCTACAAGTAGTGTAGAATAAATTATGTAGAAGACCAGCTAACGCACCATGGCACGTCAAAAAGTCTGTGCTTTACCGAGATCTAGAGCTTTCAACCATCTTCAAAGTTATGAAGGACGCATCATAGCGTTTCTTCGACATAGCGAGTAGCCATCCAAATCCATTATTAGTTTCGGCCCTTGCATACGAGTCACCTCCTTCGCATCATTTCTGTAGAAGACCACGGAATGTCCTGTTAGATCCGCCCAACGATCTCACCGTTGAGGTCGAAAAACTCATAGAAGTAAATAAGATGGCTATAGACTAGGAGTAGCCCCCCCACATTCATTAAGACCTTTAAGGTCATCAATCCGGTGCGCTCCCCGCGCAACCCAGTGTGCCTTCTTGAAGTTTCAGTCCGTACTGAAAACTTCACGTGATTTCCTATGCCGAGGTGTCTGCTTATAAGGTACCTATAGGGCAGTCATGCGCTAACGGCATATCCATGCCTAAATGGCCGCTTCAGATGAAGGCGTCAAAGCCTTGGGCTTCGACATGGCAATCGAAAGTTGTCAAGAGGTTTTAGTCCGTGCGAGTCGGACACACCCCGTGCATTCGGGTGTACGGACTGCCGATAACGGGTTTTTCCTCTCCTTCCTCATCGCAAAGGCAGAAAAAAAAAGAAAATTGTGAAAAACTGCTTAATGCCTCTGTGTTGCTCTCTCGGCTTTACTCCGCTGCTCTGTAATGAAAGTAAAAGTGTTTTTTTAGTAAGCCAGGGCTCTTTTTTCACCACCGCTGAGCTGCAAATCCTGATCGTGTCTATAATGACTGATCGTGTCTGCTTTCGGGGGTCAATAAGTTAGTTTCGATCTACTGTTCGACCCTCGGAGCGGGCATCGTAATCGACGAGTCATTTTCACTAACGTTATCTTGTAGAATTTTGAAGTAATTACATGTTGCCATACTATAGATTCTCAACAACAAATGGCACAACATATCATAAATTAAGCTATGATACTACTGGGTATTAACATGAAAACGGGTAACAGACACATTTTTCATATTATGTAGCGTATGTGTACTATGTATCTAAATACTGTTGGAAATGAACTTAACCAACTTTTCCTGTGTGAAGTTATCATATATTCATAACTCGAAAGACTCCGAACGAGGCTCGATTGCCCAAGTAGTTTATAATTAGTGCATAAAAGTAATAAAAACGCATTCATAGATATTGCTAAGTATTTTTCATTGAAGTAGGTGCAATGGAATCTAAATGTTAATGTAAATTATATTTAAATTCGTGTAGGAATACGGTGTGCCATTGGCAGCAACTATTTATTGGTAGTATTTCATTTAGCGTGGTAAGGAAAAATAAGTCACTGGGGTTATAATAGGGCTGGATCCAGCATGGAGTCAGAGAGGTCACATAGTCGTAGTTGTCAGGAAAAGTTCGTTCGTTTAAAATAATTACACCAAGACCCAGCCCAAGGGGGTCACAACGCTTATGTATATAAATAGGGTGATTTAGAAAAGCGGGCAAATAAAATGACGTAATTAATGTATAGATAATGACCCCTTGCAGTGCGTAACCTTAGCTGGTGGCTAATTCCAAATTATTTTATTTTCGATGCACGCAACGTATGCTTATATATACTAAGCACCTTGACCATGCCTTACTTGCATAAATAATTTAAGAATTATATAAATCAGGTATGGGCAACCTTTGATATGTTGTGGACCAAACTTTAGTGTGCAAATACGTTCGCGGCCGCGTTCAAAAGTAGGTGCATTTTAAAGTAGTGTTCATAATTTTTAGCGATAGATATGACATGAAATTTTTCAAAATGTCTCGTGGGCCGGATCAAATCTTACAGCGGGCCGACTGTTGCCCACATATGGTATAAATAAACAAAATAACTAATTGAGTCGTTTAATTAAACTTTAAAAGGAGAGCGAAATTCTTAATTAATAAATTACCTTAATATCCCAATAAATAAAACAAATCGATTATCACCCAGTGTATAATTTTCTCACAAATTGTACATCGATACATCAAAATACATCCATCACTATATTACAACTGTGGCAGAGCGTACTCTTAAACGCATCACTAACTTACTTACTAATATAGAGAACAAAGTCAAATATTAAAACATTTAAAACGACTCTAGAAAAAAAAGAGGAAAAACAAATTATCTTACTAACAAAATTATTAACTTCTAGAAACTAAATATTTACGGATGTTGCACCAAAATAAAATATTCAACTCGCCAAAGTAGACTGAAAGATTTGATAATTTTTCTATGTATTTATATCTCAAATCTCACAACTCCCGCTTAAGAATCGCCATTTTTTTTTTGGTCCAACTCCGGGTTAGAACCACAAGATATGCGAATCTGATATAATTTCACTAAAGTAACACTGCTTCACCCTAAGACGTAGCACCGTTCATCACTTTTTGCTTGAGCACACGTAAGCCAGTGAGGGTTCACTTAAGAGAAAACTTGTACAGATACATGGGCGCCGGCAGCCTTATTTTCTGGGTGGTGCATATCAATAGTAGACGTTTTATTTCTACATCTGTTTCGGTGTTTTCTTCCCACATAGGCATTACCAGAGTTGCAAGTGCACAGCCATGCATCTCGCTCTCGGCGCCCATATATACATCATTTTTTTATTACAATTAGATTATTATAAAAAAACGAGAAAGCCTTACAGTAGATGACGTTTAACATCTGACCTCTCACTTTAGTAATAAACAACATTAGCATTATATCCTGAAAAAATGATTCAGACATTATTTGAAATGATTTTTCACAACGAAGAATGATTATTTTTAAAGAAATTGTATTTTATTTAATAAACGCTAAGAGTAATGCTATTTTTTATCGAAGACAGTTATTTTTGTTCGATTTGGGGGTGAGCGGAGACAATAGACTTATGATAACTAAAATATAAAACATATCCCCGTGATTTCAAAATATTCAAAAATCATTGAAAAACTGCGTCAATAACAGTAACACTTAATTGTCCATCCATTTCGATCATGTTAATTTCGAAGTTAAATTCATCATTTAAAACGAGCTACGAGCTTCTGGTAAAATGAATTTTCAAAAATCAGCATTTAATATCATGGAAAGAAAGTGACAATTTTTTTAAGAGCAGAACCACCTACGGTAGGTATATGGTGAAAATGCGAAACGTAGAAAATCTACTATTTTTTTGTAAATTTTGATTTCGAATACCCGATCGTATATTGTACAAAGCCTACAAAGGTCGTGTAAATACTATTTAAATCGTACAGTTGGCAACACCGACTGACATTATGAACCTCTCGGAAAATGGTTTGGTACCATCCAACGGCCGACTCAACACCGTGCGCGCTAATCGGTCAAATCAAATAGCGCGCGCTTTCCCTGCTTGTCACTTTCGTCCTTGTTTACAAAATTACACGAGGATTGCGGGAAAGCGAGAGGAAAGATGTTACACATCAGTAATTATAACAAATCAGAAAAGCGCGAATGACACAAATACATTCATCGAACAAATATATATACTATTTTTATGTAAATTTTTTTTATAATTACATCCAAAGCCGCTAATGGTGATTAATGGTAGATGCGCTGCCGTCGTTAGTTCACATTTTATTACTATGTTCTGTTTAATTACTCAATTATTAATGTTAAACAGTACTTTTTATGTACAAAACAAAAAAAAATTAGAGAAAATTTGAAATTATATAGTGCCACATTGAGAATACCGTTTGAAAGGGAAGAGAAAACTTTAGAAAAAACAAGAATGACAGAACAGAGAGAATCGCACGAATTAGATGCTGCCATTTTTGAAAAAGTACCAGCACAACAGTAGCGGCGAATTTTAAACAAGCATCTACATAGAAATGTTATTGTGATTTAGTTCACGAGGAAAGGATTGTCTTCCTCGTAAATAAAATTTCCAGTGTAAGACGAAAATTAGAAACAAAACAGCATTAAGGATCTCTGCCACCTATATCTGTTAAACTGATTTTCAACAAAAAGTCACTTTTATAATTAATTTTGCGTTCCACGTCCTCCTTTTAACGGTTTTTGGTCCGCAAGCGCAAATTTCATTACAAAGGTGACATCGTGTTAAATGTCAATTTAAAATGAGATGAATGAAGATGTTCATAATCTGCCTGCCCAACAATTAAATTTGTGTTAAATGGGATAACTAGATTTCTAAGTGGATTGAGAATAAAATCTTGTAATAAAAGTGAACATATTTTGATTCTGCGTAAGGGTCCATTATACAGATGAAATATTACGTTTCACATAACGTGATAATATAGAATTCCATTAATGCGTTCATTTGCAGCGGTGAATAGTTTGAAATTTTGCAACAGATACTTAATATTGTGCGACTAGATCACGGAATTAAATTGCGCGACAAGTTCTTAAGTACAGTAAGATTTTAGATGACTCATTAGTCTTCAATATTAACCAACATTTGTTTTAACTAAAAAAAAAAACATACATATTTATAACTAAAATTGTAGATTTAAAGAAGTGAATAATTATTTCTTATTGAGTAATGAATTGAGTCGGTGTTTTGCCGCCGTGCGCCCTCGACTGCGTCAAAACAACCTCTGTAACACTGGCTCGATCGTTTTAAGGTAACATAATTGACCGCAGCCGCCCAGTTATGCTTACACAATGACATCACAAAGTCAAGCTAAAAACTATGTTAAAATATAGTTTACACGTGTATTTTTTATTTTGTGTTTTCATCAGAATTTTTTAGAAAGCACGCTTAATAAATATTTCAATTATTTATTTTTGTAGGTTTACTGTATTTCCGACGTATTCCATCATTTCAAAATAATATCATACATAGTGTTATTTATAATTAATTTCTAGTTTCATTGTATTAAAAACGAAAAAGGCCGACGACTTATAGGGACTATCGATGAAATAAGAAGTTCAATAATTCAATTCAATGAATTTGTATTTTTACATCAAAGTGCCAAATTTTTTTAAATTTACAAATTTTTATGTGCGATTGTCTTCGTTTTGTAGAACAATTTTAAAATAATTTTAAGAAGACAACAGAAATAATAAAATTTCAAAAAGTGCCTCATTGTCCAGCTCGTGAAAAGGTTCTTCGTTTATCGAGGAGTATTTACGATAAATGATAATATCATTGATGTAATATAATACTAAAATTTCAAATATTATAAAAATATAGATTTAAAGGAATCTTCTGTTAGTATTATTCTATTGTATTTCTGAAATGGTGGTAAAAAACATTTGTTTTAATATTTAAGAATTCATAAACACTATATGTTAAATAAATATTTTGATTCTTTTCAAGCACATATATGGATATAAATATTTTTTCTGTTTTTTATAAAAAGTCTGGTCCTGGGACATGTAAAAAAAATAATGAAATTAGTTTTACTTGCAACAATTTAATCTAGAGGATTTTATATACTTCATAATCTAAGTGATATTTATCAACTGCTAACATATTTGTGTAAATTTTGAAATCTTAAAGTGAATTAGAAATATTTTTGTAGAATGAAGACTAAATAAGAATAGTGTTGCGTATTTTTCTTAAATACCTTCTTTTTTTTGCAATGTTTTCATGAGATGTACAAAAATCTAGTTCAGAATGCAAAATGTACATAAAATACACTTTTTTTTTTAAATGATCGAAACTTACAATTGGTTTTAAAGTGTTTGACTGCTAACTGAGCTGACTTTTTTTCCGATTTTTAAGCGATTCGCTTTTTCATTTTGTCTACTGCCAGAAATTATGATTTTTATTACTATTGGGAACAAGTTTTATTGCATATTCTTGACTTAAGAAATCAGTACATTTTTAAAAAATCTCAAACTTCAATATATTATAAAATATTCATTATCATGTCAAATCTAGATGTAACTCAAGCTTGTGCAAATTTCTGAAGAGAGGATTATGGTTTTGGGGTTAATTATAAGTTTATTTTATTATGTTTCAAATCTATAAAACAATATATTTCAAATAATAAATATGTTGTTATGGCATATTATCAATCAGTTTCCAATTATTCACGAACACAAAGCGATTATTGGTTTCCATTTACAAATCCAGAGATAAATAAACTGAGCTCATATTTCGATATTCAATACCCGATATTCTTAAACATTTTATGTGTTTTATGTAATCCACGGTGAGCATATTTGATACCCACGTGAATAATTTCCTTACCTTACCAATAGATGCACACATGACAAACAAACATAGTCCCATCCTAAAAATCCAAAATCATTTTTTCAATCATGATGCAAATAGTATCAATCGAGGAATATATATAATGAACATATTTATTAATATATAAAGGAAATACCAATATAGAGTATTCACTAAGATAGTACATACATACTAACATTTTTATGTACATAAATATGTCAAAAGAATTTATATAGAAGATCACAACAATCACATATACATTCAATTTATTTAAGATAGAATAGAATTTATAAATGTAATCACAATTGGACATATAAAGATTCGTTATTACATATAAGTTATATACAAATTTGTTGTTTCGAGATATTTGCCAGCACACCATACTTTGATAAAATAAAACAACAAATTCGATAGCTGAATAAAATATTATGATTCTAACAAAAAATATATAAAAGCTGACTAGAGAGGTAATAAGTTCGATTAAAAGCGAAAATTATTAAAACGTCCATGCTATCTCTTTTTTGCAAAGGTTTTTTGGTAAAAACGTTTGCGAAACATTTTGTTACATATATTTTATATAGCTGAATATTAACAATTCATCTCAGTAGTGTCTTCTATGTTTTATCTATAATTTAAAACATTCATACGATGATCTTTTTTAAATATTTAATTAAAAATTTTGCAAATGTCGGACTTTTAAAAAATAATAAAACAATTTAAAGGATATTTTTACTTTCATGCTAAATAAAGAATAGAGGAAATAATAATTAGAGTTAAGGTGCTCTAGGTACATCTTATGAAATAAAGTATTTATAATCATGTTGACAAAAATATTCATTAATGTTCCAAAATAGTTCCATAAAATAAATATACAAATATATTTAGTTTCATCAGTGCATTAAAAACAAATTTTGATGCATGAAATTTAGAATTTTTCATTATTAAAGAAAACAAGTAATAAAAAAAATCTTATAATAACAGAATAACTAAAATAGATTAAAACCTAAAACACAATTTAATAATTAAAATTCATGACATCACAAAAACGAAATCTTAAAAAATCATCTAACTGGCAAGAACAAATGCTACTAAAATTGTCATAATAATTCATGTCTTTTTTTGTACAGAATTCATAGGCATATTTTGTAATTTATGATTTGAAAATAACTAAATTATATGAATAAAAAAACTGCAAAAAAAAAACTACAAAACCAATAATAAACAATATTTTAAAAAACAGTAATATTTGTTCCGAGGAAAACTATTTTTTAAGAGCTTCCACGAACCAGACATTGCACTGTATGTCCCCACTAAGTCAACCGATAACCTAGTAAGGTTCCAGATCACCATTGGTTACAGGTAGTTGTGGACCATATGCCGTAAAATCTAGGGAGTTGTAGATATAGGGGGTCGTAGAATGAGGGTTGGGAGTGTATTTCCAATGGTGGAAATAATAATGTTGATATGATGTTCGGCAAAATTACTTAAATATCAGTACAAATGTCATGATTTAATAAGTCACATTGACTACATCGCCTCCAACCGATAGCAGACATTGGCCCTGCAAAAAAGAAATAAATATTTAAATTATTTTATTGTAATAAAGCAAATTCATTTTTTTTATAAATCCTGAGGTATGGAGCTTCTAGTCCTTTAAGAGATTGCTAACTGTGCTTTAAGGTGATTTGAAACCATTACAAAAAGCTAACGTGTTGAGAGATCACGCTGTTTAACTGTATTAAAGAGAAAGGTTAAATTTTGTCCCAAATGCTGATTTTCGGTCAGACAAACTCAGTTTTATGGAAAGCTATCTCTCAGGTTTACACATAAGGGCCCGATATGTTCTAAAATTATGGTACAATTAGAACAATGAAGCAAAATTTTATTTGCCTTTCAGACCTTTTGGCTTTGTGCTATTAAACACAAATATACACATGACCGTGATTACTACAATTGACAGATTTTTCAGAAAGAAGTGGCTTCACGAATAGTCTACACCCGTTTAGGTTATAACGGATTCGTTAAAAAAAATATTTCACCAGGATACAGTATAGCACAGTCATTCAGTAGCGTTATGTTTATTTATTCTTATGGTCAAAAATTATGTAAAAAAATATTCTTCACTCATCAAACACCGAAGATATTCTTATATATTGAAGTTTTTGTAAATACAAATTATATAAACGTTCAAATGTTCATATCCACAAATTAATGTGAAATATGTACAATAATCTTAGTTCATATGTCCAATTACATTTTTTTATGCATATTTAAAATGCAATGAAAGACAATTTATCATCTTTTCAAAAATCTGAATTATTTTTTTTTTGAAAATCAGTACTTAATTATGAATAAAGTATAAGAATAGCAATACAAAACTGTACAATTAAAAGCACATTAAAAAATGTGTACAAATTTATTTGCCGGTTCTCAAAATATGAAAAAACTTATTAGTTGTGAGTGTTAATTATTTAGTTTTTAGTATGATAATGAATTCTCAACTGTAGATAGAAAAAATAGTTTTTGTATTGGAAAAATATTACTTATGATTTTTCAATTTTCTGACAACACATGATGTGTCGAAATTACTCTCCATAGAATATAAATAATATACATATATATAATACATACTCCTCATGAAGAATAAAACCACATACATATTTCACATATTTTTAACCTCTTATCCTCTATTATATAAAGGTAAATAAATAAACAGACACACATTCTCGGCTCAGATGCCACTTTGTGCGTAGTATTTGGGATAATACTACAATACTGTCTTTCTCAAGCTTATATGATCTGTAAATACCAAAGTGGTAACATGAGGAGAAATGATGCGGCAGCTGTTGTCATTGCGAACGTTTATTTTACACTTATATAATTATTATGCTGTCAATCAGTCATTTTTTATAGTTCGTTGGTATATATCTTAAAGAAATATATACTCTATGTTGGTATGACAGCTTTCAATTTTGACAAATAAATAATTATATCCAGTTAAAAAATGTGTTTATATACAATAATTTTATTTCTGTGTGCACTAACATGGACATAAATACAGCCAGTTTTTCATGGATTTTGATGTGAAATATATGGATTTTAAAGTGAAGTTAGTGATCTTATTTCTTTGAAATCATGTAACAAAATTCACATTTTGGAATCTTTTTTAATGTTGTTTATGAATTTATTTCTTTTACAGAATCAAAACGTACGACGAAATAAATTTGTATGAAATCGAAATGCTTCGTTTACCCTTAAAGGATTTTAAAAAGATCTTTAACGGTGCATACTTGATTTTTTAAAGTATGTTTAAACATAAATTTATATGTAGCTATAGTCTAACGACTCCACCTAAGACGTTACCATTTTTTTTTAATATTAGACGTTGACGCAACAAGCACTATGTAATCCATCACAGATCCTCGAAACTGTTTTTCCACAATGAAAAGTGAATTTTGATTTGAGTTGAGAGATGTATATAAGTAGTGTTAGCGTTATAATTGTATAGTCCATTCTATTGATTAATTATAAAATTTCTAATAAAGTCTAAAAAACTAATGAATTATTTATTTTTGATTAAAATTTAAAATTAATTTTTGAGTGTACATTGTTTATATTATTTGAAAAAATATTCTAATTCCAACTAATTACTTAACCAACAAATGATAATATCATTCATATATTTAAAATAATATACTAAATGCCTTAATAAATTGAGTTGCATGCTGCATATTAATGCATGTTACAGGTTAGCATCTAATTATGGATTTCCATGAATTAACACAGTATACAACTGAATATGTAAAATTTATTGTTAAAATAACAACAATTTTGACTCATATGCAATCCAATTACTAATATCTTCCACTTCCACAACCGCCTTTCGATGAATTGCATATAACAGATTTAGCATACAACTAACATTATGAATTTTGTACTCACAGCATACAATTAACATATTATACTGAATTACACAATGCAACAAAAAACTAAAAAAACAGGAATAAAGAAAATATGATCAAACTTTAAATTATTGGCGATCCATTATTAAAGTTGGATGCTATATTATTACTTTAGAAAGAACACAGTCTGTCTGATGGTCTACAATTTTGAATAACAATTATTAGTTAGTTTAATTATTTTTAATTCAACATTCTAATTATATGGCTTTACTTTGCTTAATTTTTAGTTTGGTGCTATCAAGTGTATTATTTAAATAAATTATATTTTTGACTTACTGCATTACATTCTTAAAAGGTTAATACCTCATTATTATTAATGAGTATTAACTTTAAATTAAGTAAATTATTAGTTATTGCTGTCTACCTGATTCTTATGAGCGTTGTCTTGCAGCATGAGTTGAGTTATGTAGAATGAAGTCAGCGCGTTACCGCCCAGCGCCGCCGTGTGAGCGCGCGCTATCGCCAACACCTGACATGAAAAATGTAGACCAAAGTCGGTGAAATACAACATACACTTGTTGGGAAATTCTCGTATTATATTAAAATGAAAGATTTATTTATAGATACAGAGTTTCACCAGGTTTTATAATTTGTTATTTTGATATATCTTACAATATTGACCGTATCTCTAGTACAGTTGCCGCGCCGTCAGTGACGCGCTTCATACATAGTGATGTGACTTTCGTTCATGTACTACGCAAATTTAGGCTCTAACGTACTGACCTCGACCATAAAGGTGTGTAGAAATCCGCTGAAACCTCCCAACTCTCTTACACTCGTTGTTTCGCGGACGAAAAGTAATTGCAGCGCGCACACGAAGCGTTGACGTTTCGCGCCCGCCAGTCGCGATAGCGTTGTTAGCGCCACCATGCTCGGACACTGGCAGAGGTGATATTTTCATAAGTTTTTTTTTTAATACTCTATAAATGGTGACGATACATAAAAAAATATTAAGCCAGTAACTTTCAACCGCCGGCTGCGACCGCATGGACATAGGATTAACATCATATCGAACGATTTCGCTATCATAATTCTGTGGTCATGCTATCCATTTAAATTCCAGTTCCAATATTTGCTCCAATCTCGTGATAGTTCTCGATTCCGATCTTCATACGGATCTCGATTCCGATCTCACTTCCGTTTTCAATTCCGATCCTAGTCCCACTTCCAAGTCCCACACACCTAGACCAAGATCTGATCTTGGTCCCGATTAAAATGTATAATTTATTGTATTTTGTAAAAGCCTTCGTGGGCGCGCGGATATCAACCTATCTAACTTTTATCGTAATCGTATTAACAATGTATGAATGCATTGTGTAAATTAACAATGCATGAATGCATTGTGCAAATTAACAATGCATAAAAATGAATAAACAAATAAGTATTCATTTTTATACATTATATGATTGAATACTCTAGATATTTTTATAAAACAAAAAACTTGGTAAGTTATATAATTTTTTCTTGTTCTCTTTTATATGTACGCATTTCATCTATTTCTATCACCGATAATTTAGTGGTTAATACAAATATTTGTTTATTACTTTTACAACATTACTAATATTTATTTGAATGAAACTTCTCTGTCCTGAAATTAAAGAGCTAGATAAATATCGATAAGCAGTCAAAGTACCTCTGTATGCCATACAATTTACGTGCCTATTAAAATTAATGTAAAAAAAAATCTACTGTCTTAGAGCCGTTTTAAACAACCATAATACCTCGTTTCAAGCAATACAAACGAGATCTTTTTTTTTAAATTTCTTTTGAGTGGGTAAAATAAAATGAACTAAAACTGCCACATAAAATTATATAACTTCACATTTATCTATGCACTCACCTGCCCATTAACTATCACATTTTTCTCCTCTGTTTCACTGCTGAATTTTGGCGACGTGGATTGTTCCTCATCGAAGGCGAAGATGGCGTCGTCGATGTCCGCAGTGCTGTGGCTGTTGGAGCACTGGGATTCTTTAGAGCTCGCTTCCAGTTTGTTTGGATCTTGAAGTCGGATTGCAGTTCCGGACACTACCAGTTGAATCTCGTCCTAATAGTTGATATAAAACAAATGTATAACCGTAAATGTAAGAATAAATGGACGGAGAATTGCTAACAACATTTGTGCCCCTTCCCCACCACGATGTAGGTCGGCTTGCTTTAAACGTTCAAGTCATATACACACGTTCACACCTAAGTAAATCCATGGACTATCATTATGCTGTTGATTTCGCCAAAATATTCGACATAACCTTCACGTTGTGTAATTTATATAGAATATTTGCCTATTCTTTTTGAGTAGTCAATTTCATAAGACGGTGATAGCTGTCCAAAAACTTTATTGCAATAACAATATCTTCGTTTATTTAGAAAATTGAATAAAACTTTCTTTATAGGATTGTCCACTCAAATACAAATAGTCTACTGCAATGCAGTCCTTTGACTGTTACTTCAATTTTCTATCTGCCTATATACTGTATGGAATCGATCATGCATTATTCCGCAAATATGTATAATCTCCTTCTTTTTAAAACCGCTTTGCTAAAGAAACCATAGTCATTGAAGTAGCCGTTTTTGAGAAAAGTAGCTTAGAACACGTTTTAAAATTCACAATGTTCCAACCTTGCTGAACGTCGTTCGTCATACTGCGTCCCCCTAGGTGAGCGCGAAGCGCGGCCGCGTGCAGTCGTTGAACTTGTATGTAAGTTAGGTATTTTGTTAAAGTGTTACGTTTATGATATTGACGTTTTTAAAACTAAGATTGTGTGATTAAATCCCTAAGAAAGATATATGTGAATTGGATTCCTAAATGACCGGGAAGATTAAATAATAACACTTATAAGGAGTGCATGCTTACTTCTGGAAGGTCGAGTTGGAACTTTGGTGCAGTCAGGGCGAAGGGCCGAAGCGTACGTAACTTGTAGGCCACCGCATCTAATGTACGTGCTACGTGCCTTTCCCCCGCCGCTCCCGCGCCGCCAGCGCTGCCTCCACCTAGCTGAAGACGGGCGCGGCACACCTAGTAAATGCAAGAAAAATAACATAAAATTTCACATCTAACTGATGATTGAACCAACAAAAGTTACAAGTAATCGATCAGTACTGCTATTCTAATAATTTTTTCGATAATTTTTACATAACACACAAACACGTAAACATAAGAAATGATAAATACTAAATTAAAATACAAACAACATTACATTAAATCTGTAATACATTTGTAGATGTAATTTAATGTTGTTTTTATTTTAATATTTAATACACATTTCCTCTGTAATAAAGACGAACCTGCGCAAACGCAAGCGGCGGGGCACGGAAAACAGGTGGCACCTCATGTGTGAAAACTTGCATCAATGAACGCTTTATTGCCAGTGAGCGCGCCGTCTCTACCTATATGACAAAATAGTAATAACTAAATGAATAACATAATTAGTTTTGATTAAATAAAATGTCTTCACATCATTTTACTTTTTTTCAGATCTGTATGCTTAAACTATTCTAAAAACAGTATCGATAATAATTAATTTAATTTTGCGATCTAAAAGTAACTTTGAAAATCCATTAATGGAAATAAGTCACGAAATTGCCACTTTAAGCAATAAATATACATAATAACATTCAAAACCAAAGAATAAGTTTCATTTTTTGCATTATCTCTTCATATACCTTATCAAAAAATAGCTAAAAAAATAAAATGATTCTATAAACAATATTCAAATTTATTTAGTATCATGAATGTACAAAAGTATTCTTAATAATGTAACAAAGTTTCACGATTTAAAAAGATAACACCAGACATGGGTTGCCGGTTGATAATTTACGACTTAATATAGTTCCCTGTAAAATTGGGGATGGACAGATAAATTTTATCTGTCCATCCCCAATTTTTTTTTTATTTGCTGGTCTTTGTATCCACCATATTGATATCAGAGGGCTGCGGTTATCTAAGTAATATACAGCTATTAGATAAAGTGATGTTAATTTTCATGAATGTGTATTTATGAATTGTACAAGGATCCAGCCCTAAGTGCCACAGTTCATGAAATGTTTTTTTAACCTTTATGCAATAAAATATTAAAATACAAATTTAAATATTTTAATATGAGGATGTGCTCTAAATTTGACACAACACAATCCTGACATTTAAATTTTTAAATATTTAACAATGTTTAATAACATCTTTAGAAAAATAGCTATATAAATTTTGATAATGCAATCTCTAATTAACACAAAGACCATAATTAAATATTGTTTATTTCGATTAAAATATCTTATATTCGATATGATTTGTGAGTGATGGATATCATTTTAGAAAAAAAAAAAGAGATTATTTATAAATTAAATAATTGTATGATGCTTAGAAATATAATATTTTCGAAACGATATTTCGACAATACACGTGCAGATGTACACAGACGCAACACAAACATAAGCGTGCATACACACAAAAATATAATAATTTAATTTTTTAATAAGAACATCAAAAATAAAGATGAAATTTTAATCAATCTGAATAAAATTGAACTTGGCAATATCAGCAACTTTAAAATAGATTCAATACAAAACTTAAGAGCATGGTATATGTGACATACTAAATAACAATTGAATACATTGTTGTTTAAATTCTGAACAATTTGATAAGACTTACATCTTCGGCTTCATCTAATTCCAATACGCATGCGTCTTTGTCTGAACACAGATCCAGAGTTGGGACTTCTTCATTGTCAGTTTCGAGCAACACGCCATTAAAGTTGTGGTCTGGCAAACCTGGCATTTAAAAAAAGCACATAGATTTTACATCAAGTATTTCTTTACTATAAATATTAAAATATAGACAGTCTCCAAAATAAGATTTTTGAAATACATATCTCTTTATTTATGGTAATATTATATGTAAATATATCACCGGTCATGGATTTATGAAATTCACTGAAATTTATGGAAATGGAAACGGAACAGAATAGACGGAAATTTATGGAATTCATTGTTATACTTATATACAATTGAAAAACAATTATTTAAACAAGATCTAAACAGAAGACAAGACATAAATATTAACTACCTGAAGAAGTAATTGAAGCTTTTATTAAACAATGTTATGTACAGTTCAATACAGACCTCGATCGTAAACTATTTTAAAGATAATTGGCCAAAACGAACGAGAATCACATTCCTAAGAATCTGTACAATATAACCAAAGCAACCTGACCCTATATTGTTAGTGTTTTATAAGTTTAGGAGTTACAGTGAGTTAATGAAGATTAAAAGATTCCTTCTTTGGAAATATCAAATGTATGATACTTCTTTTTATTCTTCCTATAACATATGAGTGATCACGAATTATTTAAGACTCTTTGATCACAAACTTGCCGTCCTTTTAAGAAGATAATCACAATAACTTCGTTAAATTATAAGCTGACAGCATTGATAATGGTGGTCAACAAAAACTATTTGAACACACAGACAGATAGTCTGATGCCAAAGTCTTATCATATGTCTACCATTTTGACATGTCAAATATGAGACGCTAAAAAGGCGTATGTACCCTAAAGCACTAGGTATACAAACATGATTTTCAGTCTCCGATTTCTCACATATTAGAAGTGAAAAAAATGTTTAAGGGTACCTGTATCGAAACCATTAGCAGCTTTGTTCGCAGTGAAAGTATCCCAGAGAGCTCTTTGGATCTCAACTGCATCTTTATCACCTTCGGATGCCTGCAGGAAAATACGTTTTCATAAATTCTAAAACAATGAATATGCTTTAATTTCTTTTATGATACAATTTATTTCTTATAATGTAATAAACCTTAGAGATCTTTAAGTGTAATGTGTCTAGATGTTAGAAATCAAATATCAACTTGTTAAGCGATTAAGTTAACCATGTATAATAAATAAATAATATTATAAGATTTCATAAAATGTCTATGTTATGAACAACACTTTTTATAGGAAGTAGTTCGACATTTTCAATCAAATCTCATTATGAATAAATAACTTTAAGAATGGCATCATATTCACTGTTATATATAGGTAAATATACAAATTCAAAAATCTAGTCAAAATTTCTTCTTGTGTATTTTAAAAAACACAAAATATTTAGCAAATGTAAAGGAATAATATTGTGTCTATTTCTATAAATGTTAAATAATCTGTAAAAATTCTTTTAAAATGAACAATGGCATGTGTTGTTCATGCATATGAGTGAGATCTATGGCACATTCCGTGCGATTATGAATGGACGACGAAATTGCTGAAGTTATCGACAACAAAACTTATATTTTATCTGCTTATTATGAATGAAAATAACAAAATGGAAACTACATCAAAGAGGGTAAAATAAAGAATAAAATATTGTAGCATTTATAATAATTCGATTTTCTATTGAAACCACATGTGTATTTTCTCCATTTTTTGAAGTGAAAACTTCTACAGCCATGGTTGTTGTAGAGTACTTTCCTCTAAGTCGTGAGCGAAATGGTCACGTGACGTCTAACACCAACACTAGCCGACAAGTATGCACACGAATGTAAGTTATATATACCAATATATCTTATTAGTACGCGTCTTCAGTCCTTGTACATCAGTGATGTGTATATATGTATTGAATATGTGTACAGTGTACATTATTTAAATTGTTTTTCTTTGATTTGTATTTTAAATGCTCAAATGTATGAGTATGAATACTGTAAAGTAAAAAGTGATTATAAAATTGTTAATATTGTCTTATAGACATATAGTTTAAATAACTATATAAATTTCTATATATAATATTATAAATTATTTATTTAAAATAAATATATATTATTATATATATAATGTTTTTCACATGACAAATGAATTGTTTATTATCTTAATTAGCTGTCATTTAATAATTTTTGTTTTCACTTCTGTGGGCAGTTCTCATGACTGTTCTATGTTTTTTTGGGTTTTGAAACCATTTATTCGGTTAATACAAAACAAGCTAAAAAGAAAAAAAAAAGTAGATGGCTTCATATTACTGTCACTAAACATTCTACAAATTCTTTTGCTCATAGAAAGTGATACTATCCCTAAGTAATATAATTCAAATTTTATCTTGATTTGCTACATGTTCTTTCGAATCAGTACCGTGACCGATAGCAGAATCAAAATTGCAAACAGAATAAGAAATAAAATTGAAAGTCAAGACCGGGATCAAAATCGAGAATGACTGTCAAAATCAAGTGTAGGATCAAATTTACATTTCTTTCTCACTGAATTCTCACAATTTCGACTTCACTCTGAGTTCCTATCCCGCTCCTGCTTTTTGCTATCAATTTCTCGTGCCAGCTTTCAATTCTAGTCCCAGTACTGTTACTAATTTCGATCCCGATCACACCCCATACTCGGTTTCCCGCCGGTGTCGTTCTCAACTTCGGTTCCGGCTCCGGTACTGGATTTAGCTCACCGTCTCGCTTTCAACTCCGATATCGATACTAATTCCGATTTGTATGAAGTCGGGGCACATAATGAAAATAAAATATAAGTTACATTACTCGGGGATAGTCTGTGAAAGAATTTTTATAAAGACTATTGCACGACTCATAATGTGAAGCAATTGAGCGCTTTACGATTGAAACCTTTTTGTCACCTGTTAACAGCAATTATTTTTATCGCTGTAGTCTTGTTAGTACAAGAAATTGGAAAAAAATAGATACCATTATATAGATAATTTAATGAAGATTAATGCTATTAGATTCAAAAAATGATTTGACATAATAGAAACGAAAAAACATTAGAATTATTTAGACAAGTTTCTCGTCGATCAACTGTGATACAACTTGGAAACATAATCACGTGTGAATAATCCATTAATTTAGGCTTCTTTTTATTAGCTTTAGACTTACAGCAAGTACTTCCCTATTGAAAATGATTGTCTGATTTGGTGTCACTTTTAATATATTGATTAATAAAAATATGATATTAGAAATGAGATTCCGTTCCATAAATGGAGTTTTGTAATTTTTGGTGGTGACCTCTAGTAGTAAGTAGATATAACTTTTCATTACTCAACTGTTTCTAATAATTTGGGTTATAATAGTTGCAATAATATACTCTAGATACACTTTTCTTATTAAAAATTAAATGAGTATTTATCTATAGGTCCACACTAAAAAATTGTGAAAAACGATCTCGTCATTTATAGTAAGTAATGTTAATAACAAATTTCACACCTCACTTCATAAATAAGTTTCATACAAAACTTATTCCACCTTTCATACCCATTAAAAAAAAGAATTTTCATAAATCTTCTCTTAGCATACTCCCTATGAAGAATTAACTTGCCAAATTTCAACTTCGTAGCATTTCCACTTTCTGAGATTTCATGATTACTAGTGAGTCATATTTCTCTTTTGTATATATATATTAAAATACATTATACCTTGATTCTAGGTGGCGCGGGTGGCGGCAGCGCTGACAATCTCACAGCTGTCCCGCTGGCCAGGGCTGCAACGCATCTTTCTCCTAAAGCAACTTGTGTTCGCAGAGAAAACAACGCGTTCGCACCCTAGTTATGAACCACATATAAATACACTGCATAAATTAATTTATATTAAAATAACATTAATTACACCTCATACAGTTATAATGGTAGATAATCTTAACGAATAAAAAAAAGCAGATACATGTATTTACTTATGCACAAGTATGAGTTCATACTTTTTCACCACGATTTGAGAAATAAGAATTTGAAAAATTCATGTTAAATGTTTATGCCAATACAACAACAACAAATAAAAAGTATTTTTTTTCTATTTCCTATTTCCATTTAAATACAACTCAAAACAATCAATTTTTTTTTCATTCTATGAGGTTGATCTGATAATTCTATTGAGATGACTACAAATCTTTCACAAATTTACCACATTAAAGTATGCAATTTTTTATATGAGCCAAATTACGCAAATGATTATTAACCAATAGCCCATAATTAAATAGAGTTTTAGTCATTGATAAAGTTTACTTATAGTAAAAGTAATATCTACTGTGAATTTAGCTAATAGAACTTTATTTTTTAAACATATTCATTAAGCATTAAAATATTCAAAATTATAAGCTAGTTTCTTTTAGTTTATACTCTCATTAAATGATATAGGTTTTCTGTTTGGTTTTATATACTCTATTAATATATCAAGTCTTATTTTGGCTACTAAAAATTAAAAAAAACTGGCCAAGAGAATGTCCGACCATGCTTATTATAGGGTTCCGAAGCCATTATTACAGAGAAATGCACTACAGATGAAAAATGTATGTTGTTACACTTTTTCCATGTTTCCCACACTGAATAGTTATAAGCCCTTTAGTCGCTAAACTAAAAAAACAAGTAGGTATGCCGACTATTAATATTAAAGTAGTGTAGACTAAAGTGCATCAGTAAAAGAGCATATCTTCATGGAACTTACGTCTTTTTGTAGAGAAGCGCAGGTTTTCGGCAATAACTCGAAAACATTATATCCCGACCATATTCAAAATAATTTTCGTTGAAAGCATCTTTGTAATTTTCCTCATATTTTTTTGAACATACGGTTTAAAAAATAGAGGGGACACACACACATAATTTCTGCAACTTTGAGAGCGACTATTTCCAAAATTATTCATCTAATCAAAAAAATTGCTTAGTGTCTTTAAATGTGCTGTCACAATATTTGCCAGCTGTTAGCTAAAAAAAATTTTTTTCAGCTTTTGTTACATGTATGGAGTGCCCCCCCCTAGAAATACTTATTTTTGATATTAAACTACACTAAATAGCGGCTCATACAAGACACTTACTCCATAAATTTTATCAATATACATCTTGCAGTTTTTGAATAAAATACCTGTGACATATGGACGGACGCTCTGATAGATAGACATGACAAAACTATAAGGGTTCCATTTTTGCCATTTTGGCTCGGAACCCTAAAAATGGGCTAAAATGACACACTCTTTTCGTTAGATATAAAACAGATAAAGATATCTAAGTGAATTATTATTTTGAAATTAAGAAATTATAAAATTAATAATTAGTAGATATCTATAGGTACTGTGCCCACTACAATCACAGTTGGAATTACTAACATATTTCATTTGATTGATGGATTGATTGATTAACCGAGTCAAAATACATTTCTTTTTTTTTGTTAATTAACTTTATTGTGTTACTTTTTTTTTTCAAATGATGCACCAGTATTTCATTAAATACTAATAGTTTATTCACAATCCATCAAAAAAAGTGTAACTTTTGATAGATACGAAAACTAATGTCTATTTTTACCTGCATCCTCAACTTGGCTAGCAGTAATTTGTGCAGTTCATACTCTAGGAAGGGCAGTTGGTCCGAGATGTCTCTGGCTCCCGGTTCCGACTGTGGTGGTGCTCGGCGAACTCTGGCAGCTATATAAAACATCAGGTTTGAGCCGTGTTATGTGAGAAAAACAAGTAAAAATCGCAAAAGGCAGTGGTTAATAATAGCGACTACATAGCTGACAAACACAACCTGAAACAAACTTAACGTGTCATGGTTTTGATTATTCATTTTATTTATGCAGAACCAATTTTTTCATATACCAATTTTCATTTCAATTAATAAATTATTGGGGACCTAAGTCAAAAGGATTCCTAGTTGATTATAAAACTAGGAAGAGCTTAGCTTTCATGCTCCCTGTCAAAAGTCGCAATTTTCTGAATTCTTAGAAAAAATTGAACTTGATTAGCATAAACGTTTTTTATAAAGCTTAAGTATTTAATAAAGAGTCTCAATTACTTGCAGCAGTGACAGTGATCGCTTTTGCTTCTTCTGGTATTTTCAGTGACTTCGGTCTCGCACAGGTGGCCAGCAACACAGCTGGGACTCTAGACCTTCTGCAGGAACCGCAGGGAGTGCATTCTGTGCGATGCGGTCCGGATGTCGTGGAATACGGTACGTGAGCGGCGCTGCAGTCTTCTAAGCATTCTGGTATACTTGTCTCTTCTGTACAATATAATATAACTTATGTAAAGACACAATACATTATAACATACAAGCAGTTTGGTAGTTATGTTATATGATAATGGATATGAGTAATTGTCACATTGATCAAACAATTGTATTTACAATATTCAACAATTTTAGAACCCCAGAGATCACTTAAAGTTTTATAATAGTACTACAAGAAAGAACAATTTGAATCTGTCAACAAACATTAAATTAAATTAAATAATTAATATATTTCTTGAAATTCAATAATGTTAAGTCAGGGACAAAGTTTTGTAAGAAAAAATTTTGTGACATTTATGGACCTAATGCAGTGTCGGGAAGAGTACCACAAAACTAGTTGAAGCATTTTCAGTCTGGTAATTTTGATGTCAAAGATGAACCTCACTCCGGTCAACCTGTTTTGGATAAATTTGATGCCATTTTAGAAAAAGTAGAGCAAGATCGGCACATTCATTCTTACAAGATAGTTGAAAAGTTGAGCATTAACCACAAAACAGTTTTGACCTATTTAAAAAACCTGAATACATAAAAAAGTTCGATACTTGGGTCCCACACAAGCTCATTGAAAGAAATCTAATAAATTGTATATTTATTTGTCATACTCTATTGAAACGTAATGAAACCGAAGCATTTTTGGAAAAATTAATTAACAGTAATGAGAAATGGATTACCTACGACAAAAACGTGAACATATAGCAACTCAGATTAGCTCGCAATAAGCTGCTTGGTGTGTGTTGTAAGCTGAAAAGTCTGTTTGGTGGAATTGGAAGGGTATTATTCACTATGAGCTTTTACTATGAGGCAAAACCATAAATTTTCGTATCTACTGTTCACAGCTAATGAGACTCAAGCAAGTAGAGGAAAAAAACGATGCCCGTCACAGGACATCCGGAAGATGTGAAACATCTATGTTAATATTAGGTTTTATAATGAATAAAAATCTATAACTAAAGATGAAATAAAATAAAAAAAATTATAGATTCATTAATAAAATCGATTTTTTTTTATAATATTAATTATCATAATCACAATAATAAATATAAAATATTATAAAAAATGAAGCTACGGGATATTATTTGACACATCTTCTGTGATTTCTGTAATAGTAGACGTTGAAGGTGTAACGCGCACGCACACACAAAGGAGTCGAAAGCGGCCGCGTAGCGAGTAGCGTAACAGCGTGGGTCATCTGTCACGGTATTAAAGTTGATTTTACTGCCAAGGTCCACCAATACATGTTTCAAATCAAAAATGGCCGGAACTGATCAATAAAAGGATTTGTTGATAATGCTAGACCACACACATCTTTAGCTATTCAACAAATATTGAGAGAGTTTGATTGGGAAGTGTTAATGCATCCACCATATGGCCCTGACTTGCACCCTCAGATTTGCACCTGTTTCAGTCTCTTCAGAATTCTTTATGTAGTATTAGGTTAACATCTAGAAAGGGCTGTCAAAACTACTTATTGCAGTTTTTTGATCAAGTTCCAAAATTTCTGTAGCAATGGGGTTATTTCACTATCTACAAAATGGCTTACATACATTATAATTGAATGTAAATAAAATATGATAAAATTACTTTTATTATAGCAAAATGTATAGTAATAAAGGGTAAAATAAATAGAAATCAGATTTATTACCTATAATCTGAAAATCCGAGTCAGCATTGAAGTCACAGTCCAAGTTGATGACCGCGGCAGTGCCGGAAGCGGAGAGAACGCAGACGTCCTCACTGCATAAAGAAATATTTTATTAAATGCATTTTTAGGGATCCGAGCCAAATTGGTAAAAATGAACCCTTATAGTTTTGTGATTTCCATCCATCCATATGTCACAGGTATTTTACTCAAAAACTACAAAATCTATAATTATGAAATTTGTTGCAGAATATAGTTAACTTGCATAAGCCGCTACTTAATTTAGTAGTTAAATAACAAAAATACATAATTCTATGGGGACCACTCTCTACGTGTAACATAAGCTTTTAACATAAATTTTTTCGACAAACATCAACATGTAACACAATATTTTGACAGTTTTTTTTTTAAAAACACTAAGATTTCTAAGAATTTTTTTTATTAAGGGAATATTTTCAGGAATAATTACTTCAAAAGTAGCATAAATTGTCCTCCCCTTTATTTTTTAAATCATGTATCCAAAAAATATGAAAAAAATATCAAAGGTAACGCTTAATAAATGCTTTCAATAAAAATTACTTTGAACATGATTGGATATACTGCTTTTGTGCTATTACCGAAAAACTGCACTTCTTAAAAAAAGAACATAAGTGCCATGAAGATATGCTATTTTCCTGGTGCTTTTTACTTCACACTAGTTTAAGAGTAATAGTCTACATACCTACTTATTTCTCTAATTGTAGGCGACTAAAGTACTTATATTTATTACGTGCGGTAAACACGGAGAAAAGTGAAACAATGTAGACAATGTAGTTTTTTCATCTGTAGTGAATTTCTTTGTGGTAATGGGCTCGGAACCCCACATTGAGCATGGTCCGACATGTTCTTGGTCAGTTTTGAAATACCTAAATTAATATTTAATTCAAGATAGAATCAATAAATTGGTCTACAAAGAATTTCAAGAATATAAATTGAGTGAGTTTAAATAATAACTTTAAATTTTTTTTTTTTTTAATAATACGACACAGACATTTATATTAACTATAAGCTTATTTGTTGATACAGAGACATGAGGCAAATTTCAGTTTCTCTCTGTCTATTTCAAATAGAATATTTTTATGCATTAATATAATAACCCGATTTATTAATTTATGAAAAATTAATTTCTCAATTTTTTCCCTTTTACTCGATCTTCCATACTTTTATTTTTTCCTTTGACACTTGTTTGAATATTTGAGCAGATAAACTAACAAACAGAAAGACAAAAAACAAATTTCAATTGCATTGTCATTCGGTTCTGAGCTATGTTTAAAGTCTCAAAACTTTAGCTCATCAGAGACTTAATTTAAAATCGATCATAAAAGTTTTATCAAGCAGAAAACACAGACAGAGACAAAAAATGAGTTAATAAAAAATGTGGTAAAATCACCATATGGCTGTGGTTTCACTGTATCCCAACACGGCGGTACAACGCAACGCGCGCGCATGCGCCCTCAATTCTGTTCGCAGTTCGGCCCACCATGCGGCGCGAGAAGCGCCTTCACCACCGCCGTCGAGGAGTTTCACAGATCGTGCGCAAACTGTGCCCCCTACAATTAATATCGAAATATCAAAATCACAATCGTAGATTACTTGAAAAGATACAATTCATAGGCACCTGATTTTTAAGTATGTGTTATTGAAAAACAAATTTTGGTACTGTTACATGTAAGTTAAAAAATTATAACATTCCGATTTTTTTTAGAATAAGGGACAAGAAATGTATGTAAACATACACAACATGTGTACAGAACTTATCCCATTTGTACAAGTGCCTGCACGAAAACAAACTCATTAAAAGTCCAATGAAAAGAACTATGCTTGAAGTTTTTTTGTAAAATAAAATTCGCAACAGAATTCAGAAGAACTTCCCATGAGAGAGAGAGAGAGAGAGAGTACTCAAATGGCCCATATAATCAGGAAAGTAAACTTACAATGGGCAGGCCATAAAATTTATAGAATTAACAAGCTTTTATAACAATTTATAGAAGAAAAAGCTTCTCAAAGACAATCTCTCACTTGAACCAATGATCTAAGCTAAGTTATTATAAGGAAAAATTACATTCTGTTCTTATAAATTTATTAGGAAATTTGTATTTTTATTACTTTGTTATTACAGGCATATACATAAAAAAATCTAAAAAGATATTTAATAGCATGTACCTGCAGTTACCTATGTTTGTTTTTTTTTTGATAATACATTACTTTTATACAATTTTACTTTATGATATGAAAACATTGAATATATTATACTCACAATTGAAACATCATTAACAGCATCTATCGGCAATAAACTGGCAGTTTTAAGAGTTTTATCATGTTTTTGCATGTAACTAATACTTAATCCCTTAATATGTATCAAGCTCACCTATATGTACAATAAATCCTGATGGATATTCTGTCATTGTAAGAAAGGGGTATTCGAGCATTTCCAGATTATTTGTGTTCATAGAGGGTCGTAGTATCGCGCCACCGCCGCCGCCGCCGCCGCCACCGCCGCTAGTGCCAGTGTTGCCACCCCGAAGCAGTCTGAGAGCTACCTAGTTTTCCAAATTTATTAAATTAATAGCTATTTCGAATCAAACTCATTTTATTTATTAAAAAAGTTATTTAAATTTACTAAAAGATCCTGTAAAACACCACCACATACGAAATATAAATATAACTTCATGCTATTTACTTTATTACTTTACTAAAAATAGAAAAGCAATATTTATTGATATTTATTAGATATAGGTTAAAGCTGGAAATTTAAGTCACTATAAATGTAAGATTAGAATGTAGAATATTCAAACCAATCTCTCTTAAATGAAATCCTAGTAAGGTTCATTTCATAATATCTACTTCAAGCCAAAAACTCACTTTATCTATAATTAGAATAGAATTTTAAAAATTGTTTCTTATTTAATATAATAATCAATTACTTAACTCTCAATACACAGAATGTGTTAAATCTTACAATAATTTCACTAATTTTAATTGAAAGCACTACAGTAACTAACCCTTAGGAGTCACACTTAAGTCAGAATCTGAAGATCTCCGATGCATTCCGACTGGGGTCGAAGTAGCATTAAGGGAAGTGTTGTGCTGCTGCGGTTCACGCCCTCCGTAAGACTCATGGCGCGCGTGTCGCGGTGACCCTTTATCCTTGTCCTTTTCTTTCTCTTTCTCTCGTTCCCTTCCTCGCTCCTCTCTCGCTCTGTGGACACACCCACGGCACGCTGCATGCGAGTTATCACACACACTAACTTCTATATTAGTGTTACATTCACTGCATTCCTGCGAAATCGAAACTCTGACGTCTGCGTTTAATTCGTCAGATTTGTCTATTGAACTCTCTAAGTCTCTACTATCATCTAAACTTTGTGGTTGACTGTAGTCTATGCTACAACTCTCTGGTAATGATGGAATGGTCTCTAAATGTGGCAATTTATGAACACCACTCAGCATGGGATGGAAGTGCTGTAAAACTGGTGATTTTTTATTTTTATGAGTTTGACAAGAGATTGATATATTAGGAACATTGTCTTTTATAGTTTCTATAGGAAATGACTCGTCAGTCAGGTCTTCATTTGATGAATGTAAACTGTTTTGACGTATTAGTTTTTTATGAGGCTCTGTCTTAACACTAGTAATATTCTGGTTCTTGTCATAAACTTCTGATTCAACAAAATCAAAATTAAAATTTCCCTCTTTCATCGCATCCACGTCAGGCGTAGTGGGTATTAACAGTGAATGCACTTTGTCCATAAGTATAGTTTCCATGGCTGTATGGATCAATCCAGTGGAAGTGGTATTTTTTAGTGGAGTTTTTGGTTGTACATTCCCACTACTTCTACTTTCTAATCTACTTTCTTCGTACTTTTCCAATTTCTTATTAACATCATCAAAAAATTTTTTTTCTGTCTCTATTTTGTCAATAGGCTCAGGAGTAGTTGGTATTAATAGAGATTGAACTTTGTCCATTAATATGGTCTCCATGGCTGTGTGTACCAATCCAGTCGGTTTTACTAAGGGCTTTTCTTTTTTGAGATGAGAATGATGAAAATCTTCAAATTTATTTTCTGATATTTTTGTAGGTGAAGATGGTACACTGAATGAGCACCTGGAAGCTGGTTCTGACCCAATATACATACGTATTTTGTCATGTGATGGCTCATCGACTTTCAGCCTATTTTTGTTGTTTTCCTTAAAATTTTCTCTGTCCAAAGACAACAGATCGTTATAAGATAAAAATGGTGAACCTAAAACTGTTTCATGGCTGTTGCCTTTTGAGAGTACATCAGAACTTGAGCTATTCTGACTAAATGGTTTCGGGTCTTTTTTTCTTGTTAGTAAAGAATGAGACACACTTTTTATTAGGTTTGTATGGGATATTTTCGAGATTTTCTTCTTTATTTTTTTTGACTGCCGGTATACAAAACTGCTTTTCTTTTCAGTAGGAGAAGAAGGAACGCTGATACTCTTTGAAGGCTTTTTGTTAGAAAATGGATTATGAAATTTTATAAGATTGTATCTATCCGATGAGGGACCTTCAACCATAGAAGATTTTCTCATGCTTTCTTTATCGATCAGTGGGATTGTTTCTAGTTGCATTGCTGATTTTGTGCGTAATCCGAGATTAGTTGGACTGATATTTTGTTCAGTCCAAAGTCTGGTTTGAGATAACATTTTGGTTACTTTCTTTTCTGTATCGTCTCCTTTTCTACTTGCAGTCTCAGGTAAGATCTTTTCCAGCTCGTTTAACTTTTTCTCCATTTGAGCTACGCGAGTTGGATCCACTTCATGTTTGAGAACTGATGCTACGACTGAACTTGTAGTTTCTGCAAATCTTTCATCTGTCTTCGTATCAGATTCTTCATCATCTTCGTCGCTACTTGAGTATATTTCCGAACTATCACCGGAGAGAGCTGATGACACAGAATCGTAATAACCCTCTTCCTTTGGTGGTTTCAACACATTTTCTAGTCTACTGACAGTAGGCGTAGATGGGCACGATTCAGATAACTCTCTATGAGTCGTAGCAACATTTTGTTGTTCAATATTTACGTTGTTAAGAGAACTGAAACGTATCTCTGGCACTTTATTCTGAATGGTAGAAGAATTTGATTCTACAGTATTATCAATAGGTTTTTGAAAGCTTCTCTCTTCATCAGATATACTTATAGTTGGTTCAGATTCACTGGTTCTTCTCAAGGTAGATGCAGTAGAATGCTCCGAATCATGAGATTCGCTAATACGCGACAAACTTGTGTGAGCATGTATAACTGATCTAGCTAAAATAGAAGCCATGCCTAATCCTTCATCATCATTTTTATTTACAGTTCTATGAAACTTTGGTTTGGTTAAACTCTTCAATTTATTGAACTCATTTTTTATATCAATTATAGATATTTTAGATGTATCTGAAGAATTTGATTTCAGTGACACTTGATCATCACTTTGCTTGCGTGATTTTGTGCTTCCTTTTTTCCTGGATAAAAAATGTTTTTTGAAGTTTTTGAGTTTTGTGAATGGCCCCGGAGAACTGGAATTACTGCGTTCATTCTGTTGATTCAGGAGTTTGTTCAGATCGGTCTGATCTTTTGAAATATGCTTCAGGCTTTTCTGTGACATATAGTCATCTTGATAGATAGAAACATTGTCTGTATAACTTTTGATGCTTGACTGACGTGTCATTTCCAAACTTTTATCATCTTCATCGAAAGTTTCAGGCTCATCCAGAAAATTCGATGACATGTTTGGGTGCAATATATTAACAAGTTTTTGCAATTCCTCTTGATGAGTTTGAAAATACTGATTCAAGTCTCCTATCGTTTCATTGTCTGGCGACAAAATATCTAAGTATTTTTTTAATTGTCTATTTTAGAAGAGTTTCAAGCAAACACGACAAACCATGCAAAAAATGTATAAATAAGTACAATAATATATTTCAAGATACTATGGTGTATATCAATTGACTACAAGAAAAATTAATAATTATTTAAAGGTTGTTACACTAATTAATAAATTGTTTTACTTAACAAAAGCAACATGAATAGCTTCTTTTTAATGCTATAATCAATTATAGATGTAAAATTTAACTACCGATAGAAAGACAGATTTTTAGAGATAATAAAAAAATCAAAATATACTTACTGTTGGCTACATGGCAGTGCATTTGTCACATGACTCGGCATTGGCAGAGGAATCATAGTGACTGCAGTACCTAAAATTGATTGGCTAATAAAATAGGTTCCAAATATTTATCAACGCTTTAAATCTATAGTACCTGGACAACCTAGCTTTGCTCTGTGAATTGTAAATAGATAGAATTTAAATGTATTATTTATTTTATAAAATTGACCTATTAAGTGGCATCTATTGGAAAACTTTTAAACTAACAAAAATAAAATAGAAATTCCCATTTCTGCCATTGTTGTATTTCAATAATTAAATGAAAAAATAAAATAACAGCCAAGTCTGACTCTTACGTGAAGCGTTCCATGCCATCATACAAAATTGAACATAAAAAGCACTTAAAAGTCACATTTTTTTGTAAGAAGGACAAACTTTACTTTAATATTGTAAAATTATTATATCCATATAACGACATAGATCGTGGTCAGTCATTACTAATTCCAAACAAGTTTATAATTGCAATAAATTGTTTTAATTTTATTATTTGTTGTTAGTAGCCATAGTAATACACACTGTCAAAATTTCAAGTATCTATTTATTGCGGTTCAAAAGATACAGAGGTTTTTGTATATCCAAGCTACATTAATAAATGAACAACATTAACAGCGGTGTGTTTCAAACTCTCATTTGCAATAGTTAATTGCTAACTGTTAACATTAAAAACTAAACAAGCCAAAATATAGGTAATCTTAGAGATATTCGTATTTGTGATACTAATTTAATGTTACAAATGTCAATATCTTTAAGACTAACTTTGTCAACTGCTAATTGTGAAATTACAACAATATTTCGACATGTTTATTTTCAATTTTAACAGTTAATTATTTCAAATGAGAGTTTGAAGCACACATCTGTTAGTAGTTTGAAAAAAACGACTCCAACTCTATAAAAGTTATCAGAAGCAAAAAAATTACTAGTTTTCACTTCAACACATAGTCAACCTATAGACAGACATAAATGCCTTGTAATATAAACATGAACAGATATATTTGTGAAGGTTGCGTTCATAGATAAAATCTTCAGTCAATTGTATATAGGTCAGTTGGTATGTTTCTTAACCATAGATATCTATGTTGTTAAGTATCATTTCAAATGCTTATCAAACTTTTGTATTATTGTATAAAAGTAAAAAAGACAATGTCAAGGTGATATCGACCTGCATCGCGCGTAGTAACATTTATATTAATTATGTAAGGGATTTTGATATTTAAGTGTCTGTTAGATGAGCAGTCTGTTAAATAAGCAGTGTACTTTCATTCTTATTTTATGCAGAAACCATAATATCGCATAGAAAAACGACACATTATCTTACGTCATATGGCAACAATAATTACAATAAATAAAATAATGTTATAAATTAGTAAATGGCTCGTCAATGTTTTTTGTGATACCATAATGCCAAATAAAATCCATAGTTTTTACTTCAACTTCATACCAATATTGCTTACCAAGAAATATAATTAACCATCTGCTCAATTAAGAGATAAATAAATAGTACGATTTCTTCAAAAGAATTAATATTGGCTATGTAAAAATTTGACAATACATAAATTTTAAATGAGTGTTTAACAACAAGTGTTATGTATTATTTCATTCCCATATGGTTGCTTATCATAAATATAGACAATATATGTTTTCCCAAAACTTCACTGTGTGGAATATCTATTCTGAAGCAAAATCTATTAATTAATATCAGATTATAAAATTTTATTTTAGAATAGTTATAACACTATGTGTCATTAGATAAGATTAGAGATGTCTAAGTCTTATTCCATCAAATATGAATTAAGCGCACAATTAGCAAGTTTTTAAAATTGAAAATTATACAAAATTAAATAATTTTACCTATTGCTCTAGCTACGACGCCTGCTTCTCCTTCAAGGTCAAAATCTTGTTGGTATCCTACCACAGCATTGGCACCCAGTTCAGCAGCTTTCAAACCAACCAATCTTTGTACCTAATAAAAAGTTTATAGATTAGTAACATAATTACCATGAGTTTAATATTTTTTATAAGCATTGTAAATACAAGTACCCCATACTTGTTAAACTTCATACATGAAAAACTAGACAATTAAAACTATATCTTTACAGTTACATAGCTACTACTACAGAAAATGTTTGTGTTCTATATTATAGTTAAAAGCAAGGTTATTATGAAATCATTTTATTGTTTGTATGAATGACTGTTATAGTAACAGTTTTTTTTTCTTAAGCTCCCTTTTTGTATATCCAGGATGCCACGGTAACAATGGACAATGGCTATACTATTTGAATTGTGTCAACTATATTATTTTAGCAAGTAATTAAATTTATTTGTAAATCTCCAAATGTAAACAAAGCTGTAAATTATTTATAAAAGAAAAACAAGAACCAAACAAACGTCATAAACGAACAAGATTTATTGCAATCTGGAACATTCTAAATAATCAAAATGCATTTAAAAAATGAAAATTGAATAGTCTGGGAGGCGTACTGGAGGAGTTGTTTACATTTTAAAATAAGAAATACTATTTTCAAATATTTTATAGAGGAATTATTCTGACTTTTAATTATTTAACTATGTTTTTTATTTAAACTCCTATTTTAACAAATAGACAAACAGCTACAAATAAAGTTCTTTATAGATACATCATACTTGTAAAAATATTCTGAATACAAACCTATTTAATTTTTGTTTCTAGATTTTCATATATTAGGACGGATAAAAGGTTTTTTCATATTTTATAAGTGAAAGTTGCACTAAAATTTTTTTGGTTGTGCTGTTTGTATCTGGCTAGTTTAAATACTATTAAATAGATGACGTTTTAAAAAACGAATAATAAAACTCAAAAATAATGTTCTGCCATTTTTCATTTTTTTTTTCTGTCCACCAAAATGAGTGAATCTAATGTACAAATTCAATACATTTTGAAGTTCTTTTCCCAAAAAAGCTGCAAAAAAATTTTATGATGCTTATGGGCCTAATGCAGGATTGATAAGAATAGCACAAAACTGGTTCAAATATTGTCAGTCTCATGAATTTGAAGTCAAAGATGAACAGTGTTCCAGTCGAGCTGACAGGAATAACATAAATGCCATTTTGGAAAACGTAGAAGATCGGCATAGTAGTTCTTAAGACATAGCTGAAGAGCTGGACACTTGATTATGAAACAGTTTTGACCCATTTGAAAAAACCTGGACATACAGAAAAGCTCGATATTTGGGTCCCACACAAGCTTACTGAAAGAAATCTAATGAGTTGTGTACTCATTTGTGATTCTTTAATGAAACCGAAGCATTTTTGTAAAGATTGATCACATATAATAAAAAATGGATTATTTACGACAAGAATGTGTGAAAAAGATCATAGTCAAAAAGCAAGCAAGTTTCACAGACTATAGGAAAACGCGAATTAACTCGCAATAAATTAATGCTGTGTATGGTGGGATTGGAAGGGTAATATTCATTATGAGCTCTTACCACCGCGAAAAACCATAAATTTAGATCTCTACTGCCACTAGCTGATGAGACTTAAGCAAGAAGAAGAGAAAAAACGCTTGGAATTGATCAACAGAAGGATGTGGTTTTGCACCATGATAATGCTAGACCACACACATCTTCAGACACTTAGGAAATTTTGAGAGTTTGGTTAGGAACTGTTAATGCATCCACTACATAGCCCTGACCTTGCACTCTAATTTTCATCTGTTTCGGTTTAGGTAGTGTTAGGTTCATGCCAAAAGAGGATGGTCAAAACTACTTGTTGCAATTTTTTAATCAAAAGTTTCAAAATTTCTATAGCAATTGGATTATGTCACTAATTACAAGATGGCAACAAGTTGTTGAACAAAACGGCGTATATATATATATATATATATACGCCGTAATATCTATTTTATTTACATTTAACTATTATATATATATATATATATATATATATATATATATATAATAGTTAAATGTAAATAAAATATGATGATAAATTATCTTGAATTTGTATATAAAAATCTATACATGTTGCACTAATATTTTGACACATTTCTTTAAAAACAATGAATACTCAGTCAAATTATATTCAGTGATTTTTAATGTAATATCCTAATTATTTTCGTGAGTTACTTTAGGTTATATAATGATAAAATACAGTATTTAGCAATATAAAGCAAGTAAAACATGTTTTATTTAAATATTTGCAAACTGTAAACCTGGTTACTGAGTTTTATGAATGCAACTTGTCTAGCTTCATTGGATGCTCTAGGTGTCCTGATCTTGTCTATCCACTGGTATTCAGGATCATCATTTACCACTAATTCTTCCACAAAACCATGGATAGTTGTTGCTTTATAACCAGGAGGTATCATTGGGCCTAGAATAAGTAACACAAATTTCTTCAATTTTTTTTTAAAAACAGTGTTAGCGTATTTTTGTGTTCAAATAAAAAATTGAAGTAATCTATCTGTTCCTAAGAGTTTTATAAAAAGTGATGAAAAGACTAAAAAATATGTGACAAGCAATCAATTGTTCAAGAATAAGTTCTATTTTCCTAAGATAGCGCATCATAGACAAAAGAATCTATTAAAATATTACAACTCAAAATATTGACATTATTGATAAAGGTGCTCTCAAGAAGACAGTTAATCATTTGTCGATAATGTCTTCCTGAATAATATTGAATTTGGAAAACATTCTGATCATAGGATTAAAGTGTACCCACAACTACAAAAAAAAAACCAAAAAGTTTTAAAAAAACATTAATATTTAGGCATAAATTACTAATTAATTTAATTTTTATATTAATAAGAAATGGTTCAATAATTCAATACATATTTATTATTTATTGTATGCCTATGGATTTAAAAGAATTTTGATATGAAAAGGGCTCATGATTCTTGCATATCAATCTTGTATATATCTCATGTGATAAACTGATCTTAGTACTATGCATATTAAAAGGGTTAAGGTAAATACTAACAATGAAAAAACTGAACTCCACAAGAAGAAGTTTTATACTTGTTGAAGTCAGAAAACAGCTCAACTTTAACTATCACATTGAGTTCACCGCGGATTCCGTGCATGGTGTCGAAGACTGGAATCCAGCCAGACATTAGTGCACCTTAAACAAAAAACATTACACAATCTTAGTAATAATTCTTTTACTTAATATACTACAGAAGACAATTTCTTAATAGATTAAATCAGAAATTAGTTATTTGTATTTTATATTCATTTCATAATATTTAAAATAATTGAAACTTTTTTCACCTATTCAATTAATTACCCATGTAATAGTTTGGTCATGATTTTTTGCTGTGTTTAGTCCATAGTTACTGTTAGGTTTGTCCATGACTTTGCCAGTATAAATTCATAGCAAATTCTTTAATTCTTTTTTAGACAATTTATTATTGTGAGCAGTTCCAGAAGTGATAATGAAACAGAAAGCAGGACTAACACCAGAATTGATACTTACAATGAGATTGAAAGTTACATTAAAATGTAATTAGGTATAGAAGATAAAGGAATACATTTCCTAAATTCAGGTGGGCGAAGCGAAAACAAATGCTAGTATCAAATAATCTTAAAGTCCTTCTTCTTCAAAATGTGCATCAGGAAAACAGTTGCATACTAGTGACTCATATGTGTTCCATTCTTAATTTTAATGTGAAATTTAAAAAATTAAAAGGTAACCTTATTCATTAAAATAAACTTAAATGAGTCAATGACCTTGTGCTCTCATATCATTCTTTAGAAATTCAAGCAAAAAATATTCAATATACTGTTTTTACTTCATTTATATTACAAATTGTCGACAGGGATTACATGATTAAAGGCAATAATTATATAAAATTAAGGTGACAGTAGTGACTCTGTGGATAGTTGTTCTGACTTTAGATGATTTTTATTCTTACTTGGGTGTCCAGTAGCTCCCTGTATTTTCTGAGGAGGATCCCTGGCCAGTAGTGGGGCTAAACTGATGACAACTTTACCAATTGCATCATTAGCTGAATATGTGTCATGGTCCATAAGTCGCAGCTGTAATGGTTCATCTTGCAGTTCTGATTCGTCAACCTATGAAAGAAGGTTCAGTGATTTTAAAATCCACAACTATAAACTTACATAAAAAATTATGATAAACAGATACTGATGATTTCACCTGAAATTTAATAATTCTAGATAATGGTGACAAAGTGACTTCAGGACAGACTACCAAAGTTTAATAATTTATAATAGGATTCCTAAGAGAATTAATTTTATAAATTATTTATAGAATATTTTTTTATCAGTGTGTCATATCGCCCTTAATACTTAATCAAAATCAATGATGAAGACATTATTTTGTGTACTGACTTCACTGCTGATAAGGAAAACTACATAAATATGTATTTTCTTAACCTATGTAAATTATAGCATGGGTCAAGTACCAATAGTTAAAAATATAAATGATTTTAAAAATGGAATAAAGTTCAGCACATTATGAATTATATTTAAAAGATTGTGTTTTTGATAAACTAAAAATAAACCTAACATTGAAAATTAACCTTCTCCATTTAACTTTTCTTTTTTTTTTAAATTATTCCCCTACAGGGATAAATTATAATTTCACTTAAATCCCAACAGGCCTTCCCCTTTCATAATTGCTTTACTTTTGTCAATTTATATAAAATTTAAATGTTCCTTTGAAATTGAATACATATTAAGATGTTCAAAAAAAAGAGTAAAACAGATATAATGTGATTATTACATGAAAAAAACCTAAAACCCAAAACCCATTCACATAAAAGAAACATCTTTGCTTTAATTAACATTATAAAATGTCTTTTGTAACATCTTAATTGCCATGCTAATTGGTTTTCTTTAAATTTTTCAGTGAGAACTTAAAAGTTCAGAGTGCGACATGAACTACTTTTCACCCAGATCACACACACAATTTTCAATAGACAGTAAAAAAGATTACAACTTGTTCAAAAATTTAGTAGAGAGATAATGTAAAGGACATAAAGCATTTATTATCCTGATCCAATCACAGTTCTTGAGAAATTGAAAAAAAAAATAGTCAAACTAAACAAATATTTTAAAGTTTGGCAAAGGCAATCAGATGTCTAGCAACAAAGATATGCAATGTAATCAATTTTCTATTCATGACAAAAGGACAAACTTTGTTGGAAGGCATTAGTAAAAGACATGTTAATGCCATTACACAAATATAATAATAATATAAACTCAAACCTATTTTTCAGAAGGGTAGGCAGAGAATATAGATTTCCATAAGGTAGGATCTTTCCATATCTCTCTTGCCTCACTGTCGTCCATCAATCTTTACATACAAGCTCGTCGGTTTCGGGTGCTTAATATTTGGCCCAATATGGTTTGCATAGGATTTTCTAGGGTGACCCTTGCCGACCCTTCCGTTACACACATTCCCTCTATAAGTTTATTTTGTGAGTCTACTTTCATTCATCCTTTCCGGATGGCCACCAACTAATAGAAATATAATTAATGATGATAACAAGATTTGGATCAAGGTTTGAACTAACACCAGGATCTGAATCAAATATGTAGAGGGATTGACATATAAAATTAATAAGAGGAGTCAATGTCAGTAAAAAGGAGATATTGTGTATCAACACAGGTGAAGCAATGAGCAAAAACTAGCTGTTTAATAAAGTATTAGGTTAAAGAAGTATTATTTTTATTTTAGTCAAAAACAAAAGAAACTAATGTATTACCTATAATAAACAAAATTTCATTATAAGAAGCCTAGTCTATAAGTACAGATTATATTTATAATACTTAATAGATACCCTAACAGATTTTAAAAATTAGTGAAATAATATTGTTCTCACAAATTCTAATATGAATAAATTAATAAATCATAGCAAACTAATACAGCTATAAGCAGTAGAACATAATATGTATTTGTGTATTCAAAACAATCTTAATACATAAAAAATGTCATCTTCTACAATGTCATAAGAGATCATTAACATAGTCTGACAGCTCTGTTTAGTATCACAAATAATTTTGGCTAACGTAAACATAAGGCAGACAGATGCCAGACGTACCATCGCTCTGATACAAAAATAATGTCTTAAAACACAGATGGCTCCACCTGCCAGAGTCGCATCGACTGAAAGTGCAACTATGTGCCAATATTGTAGTAGTCTATTTGTAAATCAAATGTCATCTACTAATAATTCTATAATAATTACATACATGTTTTTTATAAATTTATAATATGAAATGGTAATGAAAGAAAGAATGGATTGTAAAATAAAAAATGAAATAATTACCTTTTCAAATAATTCATTTTATTTAAAATAATATAATATTATTTTTAAAGAATCTACACATAAATTAATCAACTGACTTGGTCCAATCAAAACCTTAACCAAACAGAAAGTAAGATAGGGGTTTCTAAGATGGCATGATTTTCTAGAAGAAAAGAGGAGGCATGAGAGTAATTGATAGTCAATAAAGTCATGTCAAAAAAGTATAGAAACTAACCAAAAGAACTACTTTTATGAGTGCCACTAAAAGCTTATTCTACAGATCCTGGGTGAAACCACCTCCTCCACCAGCTCAACCTTATTATGGTGGTCCAAGACTACTCACGCTAGCGTTTATTTCCACATTTAAATGCACTGAGTAGGTTTCAGTGGTTTTCGAATGCTTAAAACTGTGTAGCAATAATGTCGACTTGGAAATCCTTGTCAAAAAACATATTTGACTTCTTTATTAAGTATTTTATATTATATGAGATAGAAAATGGATGTTAGATAAACAGATTTTTAATTTTATATATTTATAAACACAGGTTCTTTTATAAATGACGTTCTAAATGTTGTGCCTCCACATGGGTGACCAATTTGTCATCTGGTTTGGTATTCTTGTTTGAAATTAATATTTGTTATAAATTCAAGTATAATAATAATTAATTAAAAATTTAATGAAATAAGAAACTTTAGTACAACAAATATGTATATATATTAGGGTGTTTTTTATTGGTCCCGTCCCAAAATTTTGTTGAAAATACCCTGAAAAAAATTCCCTGAAAGTTTGAGATCTTAATATTAATATTAAGTACTACACCAAGGCATATAAAGATTTTTCAATAAAATAACACATAAAATCGATTTTTTTACTTTTAAATTTCTATAGCTCATGGGCATTTCATGGGATCGCTTTGACTAAAGACGGTTTTTTCTTAGTATTGAAGGCTCTACAAAAGTGCCCATTGCGGCAAAGTCATAACTCACACCGGCGAACTAGTATGGGCTACTGAATAAAAAGTTATATTTACAAAATCTTCAAAAAATATTGGATTTACGGGTTTCTGCATAAAACTTATGAATACAATTACATTTATATATTACAAACAATTTATTAAATTATAATAGTTTGAATCATATTAATAACAATAAACTTTTAATAAAAATAGAAATAAAAATACTGATTAATTATTATTATTGAAGGCAGAAAAATCACTTAATTGTTAAATTGATTCATTGTCAATATATTATGATTTTTTACATGACGTCTATTGAGAACGATGACGCTGAACAGTTTGAAAAATTTTTTGTCTCTCGTCTTCGTTATAAGTCAATACTTTATTAAAACTTTCGGCTAGCGCTACTCCCCTTTCCGCAGTATCATTTACAACTTTTAACTTTTTAAATGTATCATAACATTGTTTATACCATTGCCATTAGATTATTAAGTATCTACTGACAAAGAAAAAACAAAGAGAAAAGAGTTTGTTTAAGTATTTATTATAGTTAATGGTTAAATATTGTAGATTATTAATTTTGCTTTAGTTTTATAGCCTTGAATAAGTATATTGAACAAAAAATATAATATTAGAGAGAAAGAAAACAAGAGTTTAATAAGTTCAAATCAATGACAGGCAAAAATTTCATGGAAAAATCAATTCAAGGCTTAATATCTCGTTCAATATTGATCTTAGGGATTCGTACCATGGGACCTTTTTTGTACGAAATTAAATTACCTACAAGTTTGCCACTTACATTTTATCCATAACTCTTGTTATTTACGAGGTGAATGCAAAAAAACGTGAATTTAATGAAAAAATTAGGTTCAGTGGCCCATATTACCTTGCCAGTGTGAGTTAAGACTTTGCCGCAATGGGCACTTTTGTAGAGCATTCAATTTTGCGAAAAAAACATCTTTGGTCAAAGCGATCCCACGAAATGCCGCTGAGCTATAGAAATTTAAAAGTAAAAAATTCGATTCTGTGTGTTATTTTATTGGAAAATCTTTATATGCCTTGGTCTAGTACTTAATAGTAATATTAAGGGCTCAAACTTTCAGGGAATATTTTTAGGGATATTTTCAATAAACTTTCGAGACGGGACCAAAAAAAAATGATCCTAATATATATATGTCTATATATTTTTTGAACTAAAATATATATCTACATATTTGTAGTTCTAATATATATATCATTGAAATGAAACATATATATAATACATAAAACAATAAATTCTATAGGTAATATTCATAAAACATACCTCAAACCTATACCATTCTGTACTGTTCCAATGTGGATTTAGAGACTTTCTACATACATCTGTCTTATGTGTAACTCCTCCAAACTTAACCTCCACAAAAGCATCTGTAGTATCACCAGCACGGTCCATCACTGGCAGGTTCCTACCCGCTAATACTTTCACTTTAATTTTCCCTGGCATTTTTGCTTACAGTTATTTTACTAAGCTCACTTCAATTTAATATTAAAATTTGCATTTTCCATAACGTATCCACACATCATAACTGAATTGCAAACACTTCAACCACAGTTTTGGTACCTATTACATTATATAAGAAAACACACAGTACCTCTGTTAATCAACTCGATACGCCTAGATTAAAATCTTATCATAACTAGAACGATAAACATATCGATATTTGAAATGAACTGTTTGTTTATTTGGTTCTCGTTATTTTGAGTTTCTTTATTTACTAATATACAGTTCATGTAAAAATCACAAGAAACAATATTGTTTTGGTTAAAACAGCCGAGACATATTTACAACGCAACGATAGTATAAATATAAACAGTGCACCCTTAAGCGCCTCCGTAATATTAAATAGTTGGACTATATGTCACGACTCTCGTGTATTTTTAGAAAATTTTAGGGTTTTATAAATAATCATAGCCCGACCATACGAAAAACATCGAATCAGCGGCGGCTGTCAAATGTGTACGCAAATGTCAAATTGTCAACTGATTAATATTTGTTATATTGCCAGTACACAAAATTATTCAGTTGACCTACAATTACTTACATGGCTGTGTTACTTTTGGTGAAAATTATACCTAAATGCATCAAAACTATAAAGTTTTTAATTTATGTTAGTAAAATTTACCTTTCAGCCCCAACAATCCCTTAGAGTAATTATTAAATTTGTACTATTGTTTTCGTACCTATAATTTATTTTGTATGATTTTAATATATTTTTTAAATAATAATTTACTTTTTTTTAAAGACATCTATTAATTCTTTAAATACAGGACATAATATAACAAATAATCTGAATTTAATTAACAGTAAATTGTGGAATTTACAAACGAAATATGAACTGAACCTTATTATTTTATGCAAAAGAGATTTTTCTACTCGAAGTTAACCTATAAATGTTTTCTTTTATTCAAAGTCGAATTCAAAAATCTTTTTATTTCATAGATTGTTCGTGCCTCTTGAATAGGTCACTATAATACGAATTTACCATACATTCGATATGCGTTGGTCCTTATGAGTGTTAGATTCTAATAAATAGATACATTAAAAACATTAGATTTAGGTTGTTCGATAATGGAAGTTATGGGGTCGGGTAATAAAGATTAAAAAACACATAATACATTTAAAAAATATACATTTACACGAATAGACACTTGAACATTTATGACTATGGCTACCATCTTTCCCTCTCGCTACGCCGACAGCACTCTTCAAAAAAAAAATGTGGAGCAGGTATTGCAGTAATATCACGTCTTCAAATTCTTTATTAAATATCATTTCTTATATAAGTAAAAACTACATTAATAAGTTAAAAAGTACATTAATAAGTAATCTACATAAAAGTAATATCATAAGTTATTATCGAAAAATTGTACCTTTATTTTGCGAAATCTATTAATGAATTCAAATTCAAATTTAAAATATCTTTATTTCATAGGTTTTAATATAAAACTTGACGTAAGTCATAACATTTAAAGAATTTACAGTTTTATAATGATATTTTAATTATTTCCACTTGTTTTAATTACCACTCGTTCATAAGGTAGTTATAAGAAAAACGAGCAAGAAACTTGAGTATAGTTCTTTTCAAATCAATTGTATTGAAATACAATCATATATAAATTATTGCAGGAAAAAAACCTGTAGGAAGTTGAGCTCATTATATCTATTTGTCCTATAAATATTCAGAGATTGTATAATATCCTTTTGTGCAAAACACTTGAAATTTGTATAAGAGTAAATTGTTTTGTATCTCCACAGAAATCGTATTAATCATGTGTACACAGAGCCTCCTAACATGAAAACACAGTTTATTTTTATTTCTAGTATCGAAATTATATCTATCACTAGTTATATTCAAACATTCTAAATTTTATTTTAAAATTGCTATTTTCCTCCCGCCTGAAAGGAGGCGGAGGTTATAGGCATCGACAAGCCAGGGAAACCACGCGACCTCCCTGCCAGCTACAGACTGATCAGCCTCCTGAGCGGTCTGGGAAAACTTTTCGAGAAAATTCTCAAAACTCGCCTTAGTGATCACCTCTTAGGGAAAGGCCTTATCATAGATGAACAGTTCGGCTTTCGCCCAGCCCATTATTGTCCACAGCAAGTCCTCCGCTTAGTAGAGTATGTCTCGGAAGGCTTTGAAACCGAACGTGGCACCGTAGCTATCTTCTTTGATGTAGCCAAGGTCTTCGATAGGGTATGGCACGCAGGTCTGATTTATAAGTTATATTCCCTCCAAGTACCAGATCGCCTCATAATCACTATTCAAAATTATTTAGCAAACAGACATTTCACATTTAGGCATGAGCGCACTCACTCGACAAGACGTCTTATCAGAGCAGAGTTCCTCAAGGCTCCACCCTCTCTCCCCTGCTGTACTCCGCGTACACAAACGATATACTGCGACCGTCGTCGTCTGGCGTCCAACTCGCGTTATTCGCGGACGATACTGCGCTTTTTTACGAAATAGGAATAGGAACACCCGATTCATCCTCCTCCCCCTCCAGAGGGCCATTGAAGAGCTAGGTCAATGGTTCCGGAAGTGGAGGATAGAAGTAAGCCACGACAAATCAGCAGCCATACAATTCAAGTATGGTAAGATTAGGAGTCGACTCATTGTCGACAAAAATACTCCCAATCTTAAAATGTTGGATGCGAACATTCCGTGGCAACGGAACTACAAATACTTAGGAATCACGCTCGATAAAAATCTACACTTCCGAGATCATATCGAGCGTGTTAGAAATACTGCACTTTTCTACAAAGCAAGGCTCGGGGCCATGCTCGGTAGAAAAAGTAAACTATCTAGACGTAATAAACGTACCATATACAAAATGTGCATTAGTACGGTGATGACATACGCGTCTCCAGTCTTCGCTCACGCCGCTCCGAAAGCACTACATAGACTACAGGTAATACAGAATAAATTCTGTAGAGCCGCAACGGATGCACATTGGTGTGTTCGTAATTCAATTTTCCATAGGGACTTAGAACTCCCCACTATTTCCAAATATATGAAGGACGCATCGAAGCGATCCTTCGACATCGCGGGATCACATCCCAATGCGCTCCTTTGCGCGGCGGTTGACTATCAACCTCCGCATCCCACCCACCTTATCCATAGGCCACGGAACGTACTTACCGATCCACCTGACGCTCTTACAGCGGCAGTTGAAAGCCTTAATGACGTCAACGACACGCATGACTGACTTAGAGTAGGCCTATCCGTTAGTCAGGTCATCGACCTAAGCTCCCTTACTCCACCCGGCCGCCGCTAACCACCTCCAGCCGGGCAGGAGGGAAGGGAACTGACCCGTGACGGTTTACTGCGACATCCTATGCCGAGACGACTCCCTCCAGGCGTCGTCCATAGCGCATGTCACCCGCCGTCGGCACTCACATATGCCGTCCGGCCGTACTCGGTGAAGCTATCAAAGTCGTCTGACTTGTCATCCGACTCGTCTCGACCGACTAAATAGCATAGCCGACCCAATTAATTCACTTTCAGGAAGAATTTTTTAATGGGTTTCAGTCCCACACTACCCACGCGCACGGGCGCGAGGGTGTGTAGGATAGACATTTTTTACCTCCTCCTCGCCGCAAGAGGGAAACAAAAAAAAAGAAAAGTTCCCATTCAACATTCAAAGGTGGGGCGTGTCTAAGTCGATATATTTTTTTAAAACTAGACTCCTACGTTCGCTATATTTGAATCGCATAGCAGTTGACTTATCAGGGTTAACCTATATCCTCCAGATACGGAACCATCGACTCAGCTCATTAATAGCCCTCTGGAAGCGGAGTAGAGTTGATTTTTTTTGCCTTGCAAGATAATACAGCGCGATATCGTCCGTGAATAACGCGAATTGGACGCTTGACGTCGGACGTAGAATGTCATTTGTGTATACAGAGTACAGGAGGGGTGACAGGATGGAGCCTTAGGGAACTCCTGCTCTGATTAGTTGTCTAGTCGGGTGTGTGTACTTGTGTCTAATTACAAAATACCTATTACTGATGTAACTGTGTGTAATGTGAATTAGACGACCTGGTAATTATAAAGCGTGAAGCTTATAAATAAGAACCGCATGCCATATTCCGTCGAAGGCTTTAGCTACATTGAAAAGACAGCTACGATTTTTTGCTTTGATTTAAAGCCCTCTGTGATGTACTCGACTAGATGCAGGGCTTGCTGGGAACATGAATGTATAGGGCGAAAACCGAACTGTTCATATATAATAATAAGGCCTTTTCCGAGAAGGTGATCGCTTAAGCGAGTTTGAGAATTTACTCGAAAAGTTTAACTAGACCGCTCAGGAGGTTGATTCATTTATAACTGGTAGGGAGGTCGCGAGGCTTTTCTGGTTTATAAATACTTATTACCTCCTTCCTTTTCCAGATGGGAGGAAAATAGAAATTTTTAAGGCACTCGAACACATGTAAACTTCTTAACACAACCACACAACTAATCACTAACTACATAGCGTAGTTTATATATTATTAGCATCAGTTGTACTAAATAGTTGAACTAAAGTGAACCCGTTTAAATATTTGAGACACTTTCTCTAGAGCGTATTGATAAGGTACAGATAAAATGCACTTTTACTATACCATAGTATATGCATGATATGGAGATTCATTTTGTTATCATCTACTGCAGTAGATGGTTAGGTTAAGTTAATTGTTTATAAATGACAGTAAATATTTTAGAAACATTGAAAGAAGAGTTAATGTGGGAAATAAAATTTATGGGGCACTGTTTGCTGTCATGAATAGTGAAAGTGTTTTGATATATGCGTGTTTGTCTATCCATAATAGCGTTATTTGGTCTATAAACTGATGTTTAGCAGGGAAAGTTGAGTGTGGCAAAAGAAATATGAAAGTAGAACCAATGCATGTAGAGAAGCGATTCCCGAAGTGTATGTATTGAGTGTTTCTGAAAACTAAATATATAAATCACAACAATGTTATAGTTTAAATTACGACCATAGTTCTAGAAACCGCGTGTTCTACGCGGCACGGCAGGTATGTGGTATGATGGCGACATTCACGAAGAAAAATTTGCTCAATATATTTCAAGTATCTTTTAAAGACTGTTAAATTTCATTAAAGATTCATGGTTATGATTCCGAATTAAAAAAGAGCACGTTAAGCGTATATTCAAGACGAAGATAAGAAGTTAAAAGCCACTTCAAGATCAATATCACGTTGTTTAATGTGTGGACATTGACGACATAGCGACGTTATTGTCACAAACAAGGCACTGGAACCGAACAATAGTTGAAATATTCCATCGTTGCTCCACTTGTTAAGCGGTTACTGATTGATCAAAATATTATATTATATATAAATCTAAATGATACGATTTTAACTAAAATATTAAAATGTTTTATCGCTAAGAACTGGTCATTTAAATTGTTTACGCTTTTTCTTTATAATTTTAGTACATAATTACTTTGTCTTACGAAAGATTTAATGGAGGGTTAGGGGTTAGGTAATCAGTTCTTATTTTTTCTTACATAGGTAAAAGAGGGCCAAACAGCTAAAAATTGTTTAACGTAATGTATGAATTGCCCCTATGTCATGATAGTTTAGAGATCTGGGAAAGATGTATGAAAGTAGACTGACAAAACAATACTGTGAGCGAACGTGTGTAATGTAAGATCGGTACAAGGGGAATCGTATACAGGTCGGGAAAAGTTTTTAGTATTTTATATACAAATTCAAGATAATTTTTCACCATATTTTATTTATATTTAATTATTATACATTTATGCCATTTTGTTCCACATTTCGTTATTATTTTGTAGGTGACATATAAATCCCATTGCTGTAAAAATTTTGGGACTTCTGATCAAAAAACTGTCACAAGTAGTTTTGACAGTCCTCTTGATGTTAACCTAACACAATCTAAAGAATTCTCAAGAGACCGAAACAGGTGAAAATCTGAGGGTACAAACTCAGGGTTATATGGTGGATCCATCAACACTTCCCTACAAACTCTTTTAATAATTGATGAGTGGCTAAAGACGTATGTAATCTGGCATTATCATAGTGAAAAACTACACCCATTCTGTGGATCGATTTCGGCCGTTTTTTCTCTACTTCTTGCTTGAGTATCGTGAGCTGTTGGCAGTGGAGATCCAAATTAATAAAAACCTAGTAATTACGGATATACATATTTTACATTTCATTCAAATGATAGTTCCCAGGTTGTGCTGTTTTCTTACAAATAGGTTAAAAAGCATCACAACCTAGAAGCACGTAAAAACCACTTGAATTAACAACTTGCCTACTAAATCGCTCCACATCCTAAAAAAAGTGTTATTATTATTATTACCGCAGTGGAATAAGATTTTTTATACCGATTGTGGTTTTTTGCAATAATAATAAAATTGTTACACAAAATTGATATTATGTGTTTTATTTTAATTTTAAATAGTTTATGGAATGGAAGATAAGCCAACCACCGTTGTTCAAGTTGTTTACTTTGACTAAATAATGTTTCATTGCGATGTGATGAGATTTAATAGGCAAGAAATTAATTAGTGTTTTTTTTTGTGTTACTAGGTTGTGCTGCCTTCTAATAAATAGTTAAATCAACCTGGAAAAAATCATTTGAATGAATGGAATGTGTATATACACGTAATTACTGGTTTTTTGATGATTGTCATTTTTCTGAAATGGCTATCTTTACCTTCAAATATCTCGGAAACGTGACACTTTAGGGTACCACATTACTTGACATTTTTTGTTTGTTCAAGTATCCCCTATCCATATATACCTATCTATCATTTTATGCAGAAACATAAACAAAAAATAAAAATGGCGGCATGAGGATATATCAGCTTCCATAAAAAATATTCGAATCCCTTTCCTAGCTTCGTTTACAGGTTATAATAAATTATAAACTAAACGAAATCGCCTATCATAAAACCAGTGATACGTGACTAGAGACTAAACAAATTCTCGACAGTTGTCAACCATTATTACTTTTGTAAGTTTGTAATATAGCGAGGTCTACTTAATTAATATTTTATTTAAATTAACGCAGAATTCAATTACTGTGGGACACAATTAGCATTTTATTTTGAAATTCATAGTGCGTAGGAATAGAAAAAATCTGTAAAACGGTTGACTCTACTGGCCATCCCTGAAACTTTCCTCTATGATACAATTTATCGATGTGTTTTGAGCTCCTTGAGTTATAAACATTATCTGTAAGTTTTGGAAAACAAAATTTTTAAACAGATTGGCACTTTAGGCCATCCCTAAATCTTATTACTTTTGAGCTCAGAGAGTTTTTCTAAACACAAAGTAAAAATGTAAGAGGATTAAATTATTGAGCTTTTTATGCTCAAAACATTGCCAGCATTGCTTTCTCAAACGTTCCGAGCTCAAAAATATAGTTTCAAATTAATTATTACGTTTTAAGCTTTCACTATTGACTAATTAAAATGTATTAAAAAAATTGATTTTTTTTTTTCAATTTATCTTTGGAACACGTTTGTTTTTGCTTTATGGCATCCGATACAGTTTTTATATTAAAAAGATGACCGTATACCTAATATCTTTGAAAAACAAACATTTTAGAATAAACCCTTTTTTTCGGATTTTTCGTTAACGGTATCTTTCAAATGAACCGAGCAATTTCGATTTACTTTGCAACGATCAGCGCTGCTTTTTAAAGATAACAACTGTTTATATTTTAGAGTTTATCTGTAGATTACCTATTTTAAATATTTTCTAAAAAAAACGAAAAATTTTTCTTCAACGATATCTCTTGTGCAGTTTGCGACCCTTATGCAGCTGTTTAGGGAAAAGAGCTGATTGGATTTTGGTATCAATTGGTAAAATAGCCACAAGATATTTCAAAAAAATTTTTGGATAAGTCTATTTTATATTCCTTAAAATATACCGTATGAAACCAGTTCGAAGTTTTAGAAAGTCTAAGCTGCGTGGACTCCTTTCGAATATCATAAACTACGGTTCGATCGCTTATTCCGTTCAAAAGTTATAAGAGGTTTACACAAACACACAAACACACACACACACACGCACACGCAAGCACGCACGCACACACGCTCGCAGACACACGGACACATGGACACACATACACAGATATACAAACATACAGATACACAGACATCATTCGGAAAATAGTCGAAATAGATTCGTAGGACCCTAAAACGTTATGATCAGGTGAAAGTTCGATTTTTGATTATCGGGGTGAAAATAATAACTTTCCAATTTTATAAAAAAATTCAATTTCCATAGCGGAAGTTAAAAAGTATTTTTATAATAGCAATTATAAGTACTAGTTGACCATACAGGGAGTTATGTAGATGGCTCAAATACTGGACACAAAAATATTCAATTGGTTGGAATTAGGCAAACCACAAATCGTTATTTTGGAAATTTTAATTAGCACGTAATTTTTATTATTATCGTTTTTCAAAATAGTGTAGGTTGAAATCTATACATCGCTATATTCGCTGGAACCATTAAGAGGAACACTTTACCCACTCGCACTTAGGGGTCGCTTCGACGGCCTTTTCGTATTAAGTCACTACATCCTCGCCGTCTATAAACCACTTTCCTCGAGATTTTTCTTGTATTTTAGGAAATAACTAAAAATCGCATGATTCGAGGTCGGTGCTATAAGAAGGGAGAGCCAGTATTTCTATACCTAACGTTACCAAATAGTTAGATGTTTGGCTGGTGGTATGTGGTGAGGCGGTGTCATAATGAAAAATCCTTCTGCGAGATCGTTTTTCTCGAACTTTTTACAAAACAAGAGGCCAACAATTGTTAGTGTATCAGTCTGAAGTGACTGTTCTTTTATATTTTAGTACAATTGTTGCTTCGTCACTTGTAACTATGTCTTATACAGCGTTTAAGCCACCACGAGCAAACTTTTGTATCATTTCGCTGCACCAATTAATACGATGGAGTTTTGGAGGTTTGGTCAAATTATGAGGTATCCACCGAGTACAAAGATTCCTAACCGCTAAATGTCCATGAAGGATTTTGTGCACTTGACTTATACCGATGTGTAAGCTTGTTCGAATCTGCTGGTAGGCCGTTTTTTTCTCTTTATCTTAGTCTCTATCATGAGCCGCACAGCACTGATGTTGTCTTCGGGCGTCGTCGTAGGACAACACTCACGTAGATCGTCAGTCAGATTAGTGTGACTACGTTTGAACTCTTAAAACTAGTTATAAGCAGTGCAAAGGGATGCTTGCCTGCAACATGCATTAACATGCAGCATGGTTGCATGACAGCGGCCCGCTTAACGAGGTTGTGTTGGTTGTTTTAACGCTCCTTGCACCCTGGTGGATGTGACTGTCGGCAATTTTTTGAGGATGTGCCTGGTTGGCATGAAACGTACGTAGAATTGACAGTTTAACAGTTAGCGAAATAAGATAATTATAAAAATAAATAACACTAAACTTGCTTAGGTGTTCGATATCTGTCAATCCTCTGGAATCAATATTCAATCATTTGGATAGAGATTCGTAGTGGAGAGGCAGATTCGAGGGTCAGCGGTGGGTTGCATGCTGCATGTTAATGCATGTTGCAGGCAAGCGTCTATTATGGATTTCCGCGAATTAACACCTCACACAATACAATAGTGCAAAGGGATGGAGATCCATCTTAAAAGGCTAAATAAAGTCTGTTATAACTTTCTTCTTGGCTTAAATGGTAACGAAAGTTACAGAAAATAATTACACGAATATTTGCTCAGGTTAAGTTCATGTTGACGTTAGACAAACATTTTTCTTTTTTCCCGCCAATTTGTGAAAGCAAATGATAGATAAATGCCATATACGTAATAAGGTTGACAAAAAGTTCAATTTTTATTTTGTAAACATACTTTTATAAAAAAAATATACTTATTTTTTATCTGTCATTCCTTACAAGCTACAAATTATTACTACAGAAATAGCAAGTACGATGTTCAAATGGCGTAGCGATTTATTTTCGATTTTGTGGTATTTGTTACCGCATACTCGATAATGACAGGCATCGTCGAGTGTCGAGCTTGTTACAATCTTTTGAGTTATAGTTAACAATGGAGCCGCTTTTTGACGCGTCACATTATGTTATGTCTAGAATATGGAGGGTATAAATACAGAACACCGTTTTTGTTACACAAAACGGTCGATCGAAAATAAATTTATTAAGATGTCGTCGCCATGGGCGCCGTGAGGGGGGGCGCAAGTTGGTGCATTGCAGTGTTGCCAACTCGGAATTTGAAAAAAGCATAGACCAGATGTATTACGTAAATTTGGTAAAAATTACGTAGATTTGGTAAAAATTGCATATTAAAAATTCGTAGATCTATGTATTTTTTTTTGATGTAGAATGAAGAAGTAAGGGTAGGTAAAACAGAATAAAACGAGTATTTTGATAATTATATTAATAATTATAAAAAAAAGACGGATAGAACATAGAGTTCTTGGCAGCATTCGTAGGTTGTGGCTATGGTAGCCCTTCACTATCAGATAATGCGTATGCTTTTATAGACCATCAAAATATTTGTTCCAGGAGAAAGCGTTCGTATCAAAAATTGATTGTTACTTACATAAAATGGAATAAAATCCGATCAATCTGTTAAAATGAAATAAACCACTTCTTTGAATAGAAATAAATATGTTTACTGTTTAGTTAATTTTCGCGCGACCACAGACAGAACAAAACGTATGTCAGAACACAATTTAAGCGCAACGAAAGAAATAAGACATTTTTTTTGGTAAATTCTTCCTTTAAAGGAAAGGCAAAGGGTACAGAGACTTTACAGCCAAATACAAAAACACTAGCACCTAACGCCCCCGTTGTAGACGGAAATTCTTATGTGGCGTTGACTCAAGTACAGTGCAACAACTTAACTTTTGTATCAGTTATGTTATTTTGCAAATTTGTACAAATTGAAAGTCGTAGGTTTCCAGGAAAAACCGGAAATACGTAAATCTACGTAAAAAGACGTAGAGTTGCCAAACTGGTGCATTTGCACCCCTCTGGTGTTGCCTATTTATGAAGAAAACAGACCAAATAAATAAATACATAAGACGTATAGTATTAATATGCACCCCCTTTAAAATAATTGTGCCGGCGCCCATAGGCGTCTCTGTTTTGAGAATATTGTAAATAATGATGTACTCGCGTATTTTTTAAAATATAAATATTTTATACAAGTACATAATCTTATTTTGATTTATTTATATTTACAACCGCTAATTTCGGAATCTCAATAGATCAGATCAAACTTTAAATGCTTACCGCGCCATTCTAGTGATTTCTGCAGTAATATATGGAACTAGGTAGCATTTAATGCTTTTATGCACACATTTTAGTTTCAATTTTAGTCTGCATTTTGATGGTTCTCAGGTAATTTATTTATTTAAAAGTAGTTTTAGTATGAAGATACTATTTAAATTGCGTTGGTATAGACACATTTTCGAATTCCGGAAGATAAGGATAGATCTATAAATCACAGCAATATTTTGATTGGGGTTTAAAATTATAATCATTTAAAAATATGAATCATTAAATAATAGTATTCAGTAAATCGTATCTTTTTACATTTATAAGTACCGTTTAAGATATACATTTAAAAAGAAAAAGCTGGTGAATATCATATTATTTGTTTGAAAGGAGTGGATTCACGAACGCAATGCGATTCATAGGAAATGTGAATATTATAATGTACAAAATAATGGAATGAAATTTTATAGGTATGTATTAATTTCTTTTGATATTCATTCTTCTTCTAATTCTTCCATTTTTTTATAAGCTTTCTTAAGTTCACTAAGTAGTACTTTTGCTTGATTTTTATCTATAATAATATCTTGATCGCTTTGCTCGCCTACGAATACATCGTCCACGTGTAAAGTTAATTTCAACGCGTTGACAACACCATCGGGAGCTTCCGATACGGAGGCATCTGTGACTCTGTTCACTGAAACAAACAAAATAGTATCGTTTATCTATATAGATGGCAATGGTTCAAAGTTAAATCAATATTTGTTTCACACGATAACATTTTAAAAGTAATAGTAAAATTTATATTTTACAAATATAGACATAATATTTACCAAGGTAATATTAGTCCGTCGTGCTATAATTTTCATATTTGTTTCAAAATTAAATTAGTAGACATGAATACTTCTATCTTGACATTTGATTTTAGTATTGCGCCATCTATTAGTTCCTTTTCAAAGTTAAAAAAAAGAACTATCATTTTGTGTCTCTCATATTGTATTAGCTCTACCCTATGATTGTTGATATATGATAATTGCAGCTAAAATATTGTAATTAGGATTGTTACAAAATAAAAATAAAATTAATTGAATTGCTTTATTATTATTAATCTTAATTTTAATACTTAAGCATTACAAATTGTAGCTCAGCCAAACAAAATAAATGAAATTAATCACAGAAGTTAGTTTTATTGTGATTTTTGTTTATTCTGTTTTATCGAACTATTATCAAAATAAGTTCTTACGTTACATACGAACACACTTGTCTATGCTAATTAAATAATTTGAGAAAGGATTTTGATACATCTACCTCCATTTTAAAGAGTGCCTATAATACGTGGGCGATACTGGGAATTTCTGAATTCTAATTAAAAAGACGTATTACATATATTTTTTTTTTTCAAAGCATATTTTATTACTATTTACATACTTTGGCATTCTTTGGAACCATTGTAAAAAACAGTTAGTCCGGTCTTCCTTAGGGACCTCTTCAATTGTCTATTAGAACGCATTCTCCGCCAAATCGGTGCTTGTAAATTGTACACCAGCTTATTTTTAATTTTAGGAAATAAAAAAAAAACACAAGGTGCAAATTCCGGACTGTATGGCGGATGCGTTAATACTTCTAAAATTCAGGCTTTCAAAAACTCATTCTTTACCTTGGCCGAATGCGTGGACGCGTTATTGTCGTGGTAAAAGATGACTTTACTGCGAAGACACTTTTCGCGAACTTCAAACATTTTGGGCAAACACTTATCATTCTGCAGTCAATATCCTTTGGTTTTCAAGCGATACTGTAGTATCTCTGTAGCGATATCTATTTTTTTCAAACAAAAAACAACCAGCCATTTTCTTACCAATGCTTCGACTTTTTTTACCTTTCGTCCGCAAATCTTCAAAAGGACAAAGAGATCTATTCTGCCGATTTTTCATGTTCAAAGCAATGTACTCAACTCTCATCGCCTGTGATTACGCTATATACATGTACATTGATATATACATTTATTTAGACAATTTATATTAACTTTCTTGATGTTTCGGACTACAAGAGCAAAATACAAGGGCTACCATCTTATACGTGGGGCATACTATAAGTTTCTGGAACTGTCCACTTATATAAACCATATTTAAAAAGTGATTACTATATTTTAAAATGTAACTCTTTCGTCATAGAATACAGGTTGTTTCATCTAATTGTTAATTCTCTTTACATTTTCGAAATTGCGTGACTTCGTCACTATGGATTTAAGCCGTGAAAATTTTCGTAATATGATTTTCTACAATTTTAAGTGTAGTTTACAGCTCAGAAGAGCCTATCTCGGCTTCGAACTGCTTTTGGCGATAAAATACCATACAAGACGACTATTTAAAACAATACCAGGTCTCACACGGCTAAACAGACAAATAAATTGTTAAAGGAGAAAAACGTAGAACTTATGAGAGCAATCCTGCATACAGTCCCGACATGGCACCATGTGATTTTTTTGTTCGAAAAAATAAGAATCAATTACGCGATCAGCATTTTTCATCACCAGAAGAGGCCATCGTGGTGTATGAAAAACATATTTCTGTGGCCACCTGGGAGGAGTGGCATAAATGTTTTTAAGATCGGTTTATGCGTATGAAAAGTGTATTTATACTAACGCAGAATATTTTGAGAAATAATAAATTAATTTTTGACCATTCATAGTCATTTTTTCTCATTAATTCCAGAAATTTTCAATGCATCCTACGTATGATTATATATTAAACAGTGACTGCTTTGATTATTGTTTTGAAGTTTAATGGCTGTCTGCCGACACTTACGTGGTCCGGTTTTTGGTGTGGTGTTAGAAAATATGAATCTAAATCAAAAATACATTTTTTAATTCTTTAAATAATACTATTCATTAATTTTTTTCTCATATGTGCGATTTGCTTTGATTAAAATGTCTTTTGCAAATTTTCCAATTTGATCGACATTATTTTCCTGGTCTTCATAGCATTTTACACATTCAATACAATACTAATCGTAATATCTTAATAATACTGAAATAATTAATTACCAATAGAATAACAATTATTGGAGAGAAAAGATAAATGGAAGACCCTAACCATGGGAATAGACGACTGATAAAAACACTGCGATCTCTATACAGAGACTGCAGTGTCTGCTTCGGAATATAGGGGGCACACTGTGTGAATTGACATCTGTAGATGTGTCAGGCAGGGATGCGTGTTGTCATCGTGGCTGTTTAATCTACTCACTGATAGCCGTCTGTATAACTTGAAAGGTTAGGAAAGTGGACTACGAGTAGGTGAATTATTCGTCAAACTTCCACTGTAGATAAACAGTTAAGCGATCTTCGCTTCGTTGTTTGCGAGTTGCAGGATATAGTAAAAAAATACACCTTTTTACAAAGAAACAAGATATGAAAGCAAATGACAGTAATAGCAAGATCATGACGTTTTGAAGAAGTAAAAGCACGATAATTGGAGTATAAGGATGGGAGTTGAGATAGTAGGATAAATAAAAGAACTTGTCTATTTGGGTTGTTTTTTTACATATTTCGGAACCATGATAGAGGTAAATAAGGAAAATAAATGCGAGAAATAATTTTAATGGGACCATGATTGTTATTGTAGTAAATTTGTGCTTTATGGATAAATCGAAGCGAGTAGTAAATTTGTGCATTAACGATAATTATAACCAAAGCTTGTTGATTGTTATCCGCAATAGAGTTCTACTTCCCCAGATCTATTAAAGTTGGATAGGGTATAAGAAATATGAAAATAGAATCAGCGCAATGGAGATGCAATCCCTGCAAAGTATATGTGAAATTTCCTTAGAGAAAGATGAAATAGTGATGTGAAAAAAAATATAGTTTAAAAAAACTAAAAAACACGCTTTTATAGTGGAATAAACTAAAAAGCAGAAAATAATTTGAATATAGAAATCAATTAATGAACCAACAATAAATATTATTATTGTGAAAAAAGCGTGGGGTGCTACATGTTTGTCCGTTCTTGAAAAGCGCCCCACACTTTTTTCACAATAATATATTATTGTTATTCTATATTCAAATTATTTTCTGCTGAATATTCTATAATTGTTTTAAACATAACAAACTATTTATTTTCCACTTTTTAGCGTTCGATAATAAAATTTGAGGTGTCAAATTTCAAAATGAGACTGAAGCAGGTAGTATAGAGAATCTCCAACAGAGGGCGTTTGTTACAAACGCCCAAACGAGAGTTACAAACATACATACATACAAACATACAGGTGAAGTTAATATAAAGCGTGTAAAAAGGCGTAGATTAAAAGAAAAAACAGTAGCTGTATAGAACAGGGTACGTTGAGGTGGTTTGGCCATCTAGAAAGACACAGTAGACAGATGAAATAAATCTGTATAAAGACTGTGTGTGAAGAAAGCATTGCCAAGAGGCGTCCTAAAATATCTTACGCAAACCACATTGGTGGAAAATAAAAGAAGGATCAAACTTTAAGATGCTGATATCGATGAGCTTATATATGGAATCATTGAGGTATGTCTGTAAGTATGTGAAAATTGTGTTGTGTGGAAATGTGGTATTTGGTTGATGGGAGGTAAGCATAAACATAGATAGAACAAAAATAATTTATTTATCAACAGCTATTAATTATTATTGAATCAATAACAAATGATAGACAGACAGAAACATTTGAAGATAAGACTTGCGTTCTTTTCTCTATCAAGGCAGCACTTTTAAGTGTAGGCAAATGTTTGAAGCCACAAAAATATTATAACCTAACAACTAACCCATAAAAGGCCTTTCCCTAACTTCTTGCTCATATTTTGCTCGACCCGGATCGGCCGCTTCAGCAAAAGCAGCAGCGTGAGATCTTGGCACCTGAAATAATGTTTATAAGATGAATAAAACTACTAAGAAGCCTTATTAGAGTCTTAATTCTTTCCGAAACTTATATGTATACAATCAAAACGATAAATATATTATGTAATCAGGACAATATACAAGTGACGTTTTTTAAATAAACTTTTTCGAACCGGGAATCGAATTCAGAGCCTATCGCATTCAAAAGAAACTTTTTCCATTAAAGTCATTGAGAAATAAATGGCAAAAAATGACCGAAATTTTAACACCTTCAACTCCTTAATTTCTAAATAACTAACGAATAAGTCCAGCTTTATATAATTTGGCTTAACTAAATAGTACAGAATATCGTAAAAAAAAATAAAACATACATAAAGCAATTATCGGGTTTACACCCTATTTATATATCCAATAGTACAGAAAGTACTATAATTGTAAAGGAAATTAGATAAAATTATTATGGTATTTAAGTTTAAATTCGGGTCACATCACTCTTAAATACCAAACAGTAACATAAAGTCTCAATAAAGTATTATACATAAAATACCCCCAAAACTAGTAAGTCCCTGGTGAGCTGCGCCCCGTCACACCTCGAGCGCCACGCCGACTGCAACGTCCATCTGATGACTGCAGCGGCGCGGGCGCACTCATCTCGTGAAGCTAAAACCGGCAATGGCGTATTTATATTTTGCTGTTGTATTAGGTTTTAATCACTTCATTGCCGAGGTTACACTCCATTTTTTTTTTATTTCAGATTGATGAGCCGATACCTGAAATGCTCCACTGTGGCCGAGTGCGGTTTGGGAGCCGTTTGTATTATATCATATAATAAGTTAAAAAGGAAAATAACTTTGAAAAATAAAACGTGTGGCACTCGGGGACTGCCGCGGTAAAGCTATTGCATAGCATTTTTTATCAACTTATGCAATTACAATTATTTATTTCTTTATGTAGTGTTTTTTTTCTTTGATATTAATTCAAGTTTTTCATCATTTTCTTCATTAATAAATGCACTTTGTTTATTCATATTTAAAACACTTTATATACAAATTTTACGCGTCTAGCTATTCACCAGCAACTGCTATTCACTGTTGTACATAGGTACACCTATGTATACATATATACCTACATGTATACTTACGGGGCATATGCGGTGAGTGTGGCATTATAAAGATATGATAGATACCTATACACCTATATATTTTCTCACAAACAGCTGCTTACGTATTCGTCCGATTTCGGAGCAGCTCGCCTCGATCCGTGTGAGCTTCGTACAGTCCTACATGGTAGGCGGAGTGGGGGGCGTTAGGTTTTATTTTCGTTACGGAATTTCTTGATTCGGTCGCCGCACTCAAATCTCGCGATAAAAGCTATGCAATAGCTTAAAAATGATACGAAAATATTTTAAGAAATTCCGAAATAAAGACGAAATTATAGTCAATCCCAAGTAAAACTCCAGATCTCGTTTCCAATTACCATTTATCGATTCTGCTATCGATATCCATCTCTGTATCGTAGCGATCTCTGTCCCGATTCCGATCTCTTTACCAATCGATAACATTAAAATTCGTTCATTATAATATCCCGATTTTTACGTCGACGTGAGAATTCCACTGCGTAACACAAACTTACAAATCCGTTATCAAATACTAAATTATTGTTTCAAATGTTTAACGCCCCAGTATAGAAGAATACCGTTTCGCAATCTTCTTATGTCGGACTGAGGTATTCACATTTCAAGTCCTTCACGCTATTCCGATGCGGTCTAAAGACTGAACGAGCTTGGTAATTGATGTGCTGACAACGTCTAATTAAACCGACGACATCATGTGCTCTCTGAGGCATGCTGCGAATGAATTAAATTAAAAACTCATCGATCAATATGTCCGCAGTCGATGGACAATGAATGGATAATAAAATGGCACTTAATATCTTTTTTTTTAAGTTTTTTTTCATAAAGCTACGAAAATAAACATTTTATTATTGATTATTGTTATAAAAATATAAACAAATTATAAATTTAAGTAGTATATTCAACACAAATATATCGCTGACATGTACACCGCACGTCCATACCGCAATAATATACCTACACACAGGCGTACGCTTGTAAATAAAGTATAAGATAGTAAACGAATATAAAAGAACAGCCGCTTCTCTTTGTCAAGTACGCTTTTACTCTCTCTCTCTCTCTCTCTCTTTCTCTGTCTATCTCTCTCTTTCGTCTCTCTGTCTCAAAAGTGTGGGTCGGACACTTTTTTCCGTGTAGCGCCTATCCGCCAAACGCGCTCAATAACGAAATTCGTTCCAAACTCCCATTCTCCCTCTTATTTTCTAATCCTCATAGTTGACATTAGCAGTTGCCAGCGACTTCGTTAGTGGTGATAATGAAACAAAGTTTTAAAAAGACATGGGAACTGTTCTCTATTTCATCGTTGTCTTTCATCACCCATAGAAAATCTTAGACGTCATGTCATGGTCTACTTCAAAGCCGCAATGTTTATAGTGAGATTTCTTCCTTTTTATGTACTTTATTGATATAAATTAAAAAAATAAGATAGTTTTTCATAGTTGAATACATTTTTTTTCTATGACAATCACATTGTTAAAAATCTAACGGTAAGTAGGTGGTCCCATTTGTTCAAATCTAAAAAGTAGTTACTTCAGATTAAAGTGAGGTAAAAATATAAATCTGCTCTCTGTTTAGCCCCAAGGTAATGTAGCGTGAATAACACATAAAAATTTTTTGTCCAAATCGCTTCATTAGTTTTTAAGTGATGCTTGGACAGAGAAACAGACAATTATACACACAAATGTATAGACCAACATACAGAGCAACAGACAACGCACGAAACTCTGCCGCTGTGTAATTAATCACGAAAGTGTCGCAATGGCCTAAAAACAGAACGCGGGGAGAAGAAGGAAGGGTCGGGGAGCGCTAAGCCTCCGCATTGCATCATTCGCCGACAATACAGAGCGGCAGAGTTTCGTGCCTTGTACTGTACATAGATAATTATTTAAATAATTTACCTACATAAAACCTCGGTGCATGCGCATGAATCACACTTGTCCGATTTTATTGAGATAGAAGAGGTTACCGAATCCTACCTAAAACTACATCTCATGCCTTTGTGTACCTTCATTGAGGGGATTTAAAAAAAAAAAAACAAACGTGTGATGTTTATTTTTTTGACAAATTGAATTTGTCTATTTTTGATTCGTTCATTAAAGAAAAATCATTATTTAAGAGACATTGACATACCACAATTTAGGCCGCAATTTTATTTACCGCTTTGCATCTACCTAGTTTAATTTCCGAGCATTTTCAAAAAAGAAAAATTGACGAATAGAGAATTATTTCTAAAGTACTTCTGTTCAATTTAAATTAGAAAATGAGTAATATATTTAACCCATATAGTATTTTTAAATTCATCTTCACCCCTTTAGGATACAAATTTTATAACAACATATATCCTAGGTTGAATCCGAAGTTATTAACTAGAGTTTTGGTGATTTTAAATTAACAATATCAGTGATTTACCAGTTAAAACATTTCGGACAGACAAAATTTTTTTTTAGTGAACGTGTTGCATAACATAGGTAGTTTATTTGTTAACAGAATATGTATTTCATTGTTTACAGTTCTAAAATTACAAAATAAAATTTTATCGTTTTTTACAATAAAGTTGTTGCATGCAAAATCCTGAATTAATAAAAAAAGCACTTACATAAATTGGTATCTTTAAGTATATCGATGATACCGTCGTCCTGTAATGAAAAAAAAAATGTATATCTGAAAATTGTACAAAGTAATGTTATAATTCGTCTTTTTACGAAACAAAAAGTAACAAGTATTTCATGAAAATACACGTCGACATTCATAAAATAAACTACCAACATCCTTTCCATATATGTATTTCTAAACGTTATATACATATTTAAAATAATAATGTCGCTTTTATTACAAGGAATACGCCAACACAATTTCCTCTTACATCCACCACATCCCGAGGACTTATGAAAACACACACGTACCCGAATAAGACGCCGCGTCGAAATGTAACGGGCGTGATATCGAATCAAGCGAGCTCAAAGGTACGGTACATTACGCGAAAATTGACAAAGGAATTTGCGTAAATGATGTTTCTCTCCGACGCGAAGGCTGACCGTACAGAAGCCTCAAACGGCTACTGTATCCCACGCCTAGTCTTAATACTTATTTAGAGGGTCGGGTCACGCTCACGAGAGATTTACGCGGCGTCGAGCGAGCGCGACGCGTGAGCGTCGCGGCCTCATCGTGTAGAGTCTTTAAATTATGACATTCGATGTTCATGGTTTGGGATTAGGTCGATGGGTGTCGCAATCGGGAATTAGTTAAAGCTAAAGCTAAAGTTGACAAGGATGAATCCTAGGGGCGGTCGTGACAATGTGGTAGGTAAATGTGACAGACGCGGGTATTTATATATGGACTTTTTATGCTGCGGCTCAGGACTCCACGTAAATAAAGGGCCCCCAGCTCCTATTGAAAACAATAGACAATATTACATTAGTAATAATAAAAAAAAAACATTGAAATATATAATTTTTTATATACATATAATTAACAATAAAAAAGAAACTGGTCAAGAGCATGTCGGAACATACTCATTATAGGGTTCCGAAGCGATTATTACAAAGAACCGCACTACATATGAAAAAACTATGTTATTACACTTTTTCCATGTTTCCCGCATAGAATAGTTATAAGCACTTTAGTCGCCTATAACTAAAAAACAGGTAGGTATGTCGGCTATTACTACTAAACTAATGTAAACTAAAGTGCAGCAGTAAAAGAGCGTATTTTCATGGCACTTCCGTCCTTTTGTTGATAAGCGCGATTATTCGGCAATAACTCAAAAACAGTACATCCGATCATGTTGAAAATAATTTTCTTTGAAAGTAAATATTAAGTGTTAACTTCATTATTTTTCCACATTTTTAGACTCACGGTTTAGATAATAAAGAGGGTACACAATTTATGTTACTTTACTTCCTTAGTGTTTTTAAAAGAACTGTCGAAATATGCACCACACGTTGATGTTTGCTGAAAAAAAAAATTATTCAGCTTCTATTACATGTATAGAGTGTCCCCCTACAAAAATTTATTTTAGTTATTTATCTACGAAACTCAGTAGTGCCTTATACAAGACAACTACACTATAAATTGCATTAATATATGTTTTGTAGTTTTTGAATAGAATGCTTGTGACATACGGACGGACCGACATAACGAAATTATTAGGGTTCTATCTTTGCGATTTTAACTCGGTATCCTAAAACCGCTATTTAGCATCCGAAATGGAAGAATATTTCTCTTTATTACCTATAATATGCAGTATTGTATGAATTGATGCAAAAAAAATCCTAAGACTAAGTTAAATCCTATCATTTCGTCATATTCGATGAAGAAATCACCGAAATAGCATTTTTTGTATTTCAAAAATTTTAAATGCCCACCATTCCTAAATTAACCAATTTTGTTCAACTTAGAACTTGTTAAAGGTGATTGCCTAAAGAATAAGTGAGACGAATTTCATTAAAATCGTTAAAAAAATGCTAGAACAAAATACACGGTATTCAAATATACGAGTATTGATACCTAAGGTATTGAAAAAAAATATTTAAGTATTTTTTTTTATTTATCTATCATTTTCACGACCTAAAACCGTTACTATAGTTCATTATTAACAAAAAAAAAGTACTTAAATAGTTTTTGTTTACACATAACACTAGACTAATGAAATATAAAGTCGGGAAAAAAGTTTTTTCGTATTTCATATACAAATTCAAGATATTTTTTCATCATATTTTATTTACATTAATATATACATATATACACATAAGTGTGTGTGTGTGTGTGTTTGTGTATATATGTGCCATTTTGTAGGTAGTGATACAATCCCGTTGCTGTAGAAATTTTGGGATTTCTGATCAAAAAATTGCGACAAGTAGTTTTAACAGTTTTCTTTTAATATTAACCTATCAATACCTAAATAATTGTGAAGAGACCAAAACAGGTAAGAATCTGAGGGTGTAAGGTCAGGGCTATTTGGTGGATGCATTAACACTTCCCAACCAAACTCTCTAAATATTTGCTGAGTGGCTAAAATGTGTGTGATCTGGCGTTATCATGGTGAAAAACCATACTTCTGTTGATTAATTCCGGACGTTCTTTCTTATCTTCTTGCTCGAGTCTCTTGAGCTGTCGGTAGTAAAGATCCGAATTAATGATTTTTCTCGGCGGTAAACATAGTGCATAACGCCTTTCCAGTCTCACCATACACGTACATCGTACACATACATCAACTTATTGCGAGTTGATCCGGATTTTGCTACAGTCTGTGCAGCTTGCTTGCCCTTTAGACATGATCATTTTCTCATGTTCTTGTCGTAGGTAATCCATTTTTTAATCACAAAAGATCAACCTTTTCAAAAACGGTTCGGTTTCATTACGTTTTAACAGACAAACGCAAACGAGTATACGATTCATTAGTTTCTTTCAGTAAGCTCGTGTGGGACTCAAGTATCGAGCTTTTTTGGTTATCCAGCTTTTTTTAAACAGGTCAAAACTGTTTTGTGATCAACCCCAGCAGGCGGCACCCATTTGCAAATTATAAACCGTAAGAAAATTAATGGTTCTTGCCTGCTATCAAACATAATGTAAATTATTTAACTCAGACTTTCAGCTCATAATGTTAAACCCAAGTAGAGTTTATTAGGTTTTAGTAGTTTGTTTTCTCAATATTGTTTCGGCCTTTTTAGTGTGTCGCTTGTCTGTTGATTTTTTGCACTCGGGTTTTTAATTAATTATTTTTTGTAATAAAACTTTAAAATATATCGAATTTTTGCGTTAGATTCACTCATTTTGGTGGGAAGAAAAACATGAGAAAAATGACGGGACGCCAATTTTATTTTTATTTTTCCTTTTTTAAATGTTATCTATTTAATGGTAACAAACTAGTCAGATACAAACACCACAGTCAAACAGATTTTACTGTAACTTTTTATTTATAAAATACGAAAAAACTATTTCTCCCGATCTAATAAAAAAAAAACCTACTGCTGAAATCTGATAAAGCACAATGTTTTTACGATGATAATGACAATATTAATCAATATGATTACCGCAAAAGTTCTATGTAGGACTTCGAAATTATTTTTTTTTTGTGATCTTAACGCCCTTCGAGTTTTCTCGCAATGATCTACGTAGGCATATATATATATATATATATATATATATATATATATATATAACTGTAATACACGGCCAATAGTCGTGCGAAGTTAACAGGCCGTACTTGAAATTCAGATTATAATAAAACATTAGAATAGATTAGACAACATACAAAAATTGTATTTATAACACTACCAATATCGGCTTTAATTTTAAGGTATCATTTTATCTTGACTGTTCTAGAAAAACTGCGTTCTGCATTCAGAATACATACGTTTTCCGACGTCTCCATGAGCTGGTCTATGAGCGAACGCAGCAGAGAGACGGGAAGTGAGCCCAAGGCGTGCAGCGCTGCGAGCGCCCACAGCGGGCAGTCGCCCTCCGAACAGAATTTGAAGCGCTTAAACAGTAAATGTGAAACAGCTATAGCAATTTTATTGGATATTTTTTTAATTTTGATACAAAATGAAGACTTAAACATTGACATGACTTTTATTATTACCATTATAAACCCCCGCTTATTTCTCAGAAGGGCAAGCAAAGCCCATAGATTTCCATATGGTACGGATCTTTGCATATCTCTCTTGCTTCACTGACATCCATCAATATTTTCATGCGAGCTCATCGGTTTAGGGTTTTTTAATATGCCACCAACATGGCCTGCATAGGATTTCCTAGGGCTACCCTTATATTATTATTCGTTAGAAATTCATTCTATTTCCACGCGGACGGAGTGGGAGGCATATTATATATTTTACGGGAGCGTCAAGTACAGGAAATCAGATGAACGGGTGTCTGATCAAAACTCTAGCGACATTGTGCACCTATATCATGTATTTTTGAATAACTAATCAGAATAGACTATTCAGAGAAATCTGAACCAACACCCAATTTTTTATAATTATTTGTGTTTGTCTGTTGTTATGACATCGCTCTAAAATCATTGAACGAGTTTTATGGAGTTTTCCAGGTTATATGGTGGCTTACAATCCAACTTAATATCTATGCAACATTTCATCTAAATCCCTTCGGTAGAACTTGATGTTATTAATTATATGGAGTAGTGTAAATGAACGAAGTCAATACAACTGAGTACAGTACGCTAATTCTTGGATTTCAGCCGAATCCGGCAGCACACACGGCGACTTGATAGTAAACTGTCCGCTATGCCCGCACACCGACCGAAAACATTGAAATTCCTCCGAATTTGAAAGCTATTTATCAATATTTGTCAAAACTTTACCGCGTCTGAGAGCCGCAGTAGAATATTCGGAAATTTTTTTCTGAAACTTTGCACTATCATCTATCATTCGGGATATGGTCGTACATACGTATGTACATACCTAATAATGTGATGTATGTACGTACACAAATACTACCATATATATATATAAAGGTTAGAATGTATATAGGGTTTGTACTGTGTAATTGTTACATATACTGGTATACCCATAGACTTTACATATTTTTTTTATACCTTTGGTTACAACTACAGCCGCGGGTTCACCCCTATTCGTGAACGTATAAATCTTTTTCTCTCGCTTTCGTTTTCTTTTTCCTATCCATTTTCAGGGGCCCGTAAGTAAACATGTAAACCCATAAGATCGCCCAGCCCGCTCGTCCATTTCAGTCTGTCACAACGTTCTGATTTCTACGGAGCCGAAATACATAAACTTGGTTCGGGCTTCCCTTGTACGCAGCTGTCAATTTTAAGCAAAAAAATGTTATTTTATTTTTTTAAGTGTACCTCCCTGTATCTACTGGAATGATTTTGTTTACGACTGAAAAGCTATTATCAAACGTAACAAACACATTTTCATAATGTTATTAAATAACGGTACTTTTTGCAAAAAATATCAAGTCAAAGTCGTCAATAACAGTTCTCCGGTCATCCATTAATTATCCATGTTTGTGAACCGTGTTGGAAATTCTTAATGGGACTACTTCGTTAGAAGAGGCGTCTAACAATAGTTCTCTCATTCTTAAATCATACTTATACTCTTACATGTTATACATACGACAGCCTATTAATAGGTTGAATAGCGACGGTGTTGCTACACATCCTTGTCTGACACCTTTCTGGATGTCAAACTAGTTAGTGAATGCTCCGCATGATATTCTGACGTAGACACGGAGACCTCTGCATAGAACTTACAGTGCCCTTATCATTTCGCTTCTCACACCATACATAAATAGGGTTTTCCATAGATCATTGCTTTCCATTCTATCAAATTCACGAATGCGTAGTAAATCTTTCGGTACTTGATTAATAATTTATATGCGATTTTTTGCAAGGAAAAAAAATCTTTTCGTAAAAATGCCACTTATACGTCCTAGATCATACTATCAATCTCATTCACAACCCTTTCAATAGTTTGTCATACGGTTTGCCAACGACGCCGAATCGTAGAGTAGTAATTTCTATAAACCTGGCGTGAATTTCTCTCAAGGAGGAGTACAATGATGACTTTGCATCAGCGATTAGGTACTCTCTGGCTTTCAGAGCATTTATTAGAGAGCTGGTACAGCAGGTTTGTCGCTTTATGCTCGTTACTCCTTACGATCTTTGATGAAACTCGGACATCCACCGGAATTGCGAAAGCTTTCCCAGATTGCATATGTTTTATTGCTTTCATAATTTCTTTCATATTAGTTTCGTTTTAAGTTTAATCATTGAACACAGAAATCTGAATAAATAGATATTCTATATAATATTATGTTTAGCAGCTCTAAATGAATCCATAATATTTTGTACTATATAACTTTCAATTATGATGACATAAATTTAATAAAACAGTACAATCGGTGGGTATGTGTTTAATTACTAAGAACAGATCGGAGGCGATATACGAAGAGTAAAGCCTACAAAAAGGACTGTTTCGAATATTTTTGTCTGTTTGACTTTTGACGTGACAACGTCTTAAATTAGGTTGCGGCTGGGAGTCACTTATGAAAAAGTGTAACGCTCGGTAACGTTACGATGAGTCACCGAACGAGAGAGAGGCCCGCCGAATGCCTTGCGTCTCTCTCCCACTCAACTATGATCGGTCTGCCGCGCGCGCAGCACTAGAGAATTAGTGCATAGCTTGCAAATGTATTGCAAGTTATTGTATGTATATTTGTATATAAATACGTATGTATGTGTAAAGGTAAAAATAAAATTTTGTTAATATGAAATTCAGTGCGAGATTCTTTGTATAAATTAATGTTTTAAATATAATTCTTTGTATAAATAAATGTTTTAAATTGTTACTATTATTTCATCCTTCTTCCTACTATACGAATGAATATTCACATTAAAATGATTTTACCATTCAAAGTCGTTGTCACGTAAAACTTTCGCCCGTATACCGACTTTACAGGCAACCAATTTTTTGTTTAATAATCTCCGAAAGTACAGAAGTAAATACATAAAGTTTTTATGCAAAGATTTTGCTTAATTTTTAAAATAATGTTTAGGCATTATTTCATTCGTATGACGAGTAAAAAAGATGTGTGTACTTCTTAGGTACACGCGTGAGAAGTTATACTTTTCTGGCTTAACTAAAAAGTTGTTCTTAATTTCACACAAATAATTAATTACAAAATAATGAAAACGACTAGAGTGGAATAGTGAATACGAATGATAAAGTATAATTTAATTAACGAAAGTTAAATAAAGTAATATTTATTTTCTTTTACAAAGTGTAATATCAATTATAACTTTTTTATTTGAAACTAGCCCGCCCCGGCAGACGTGGTTCTCCACTTTTTTGTGGGTGACTTGCCCGTATAGTTAACACTCGCAGCTGCACCAGCATGGACGTGGAATTTTTTTTTGTATCGGTCGATGTCAATTTCAATACCAGTAACATTGTCGATTCCAATCCCAGTCACACTCATTTTCGACCCTAGTCCCATTCTCAATTTTGGTTCCGTTCTCGCTTTCGATTCTGATCCTGCCCCGTTCTCGATTCTACTCTCCACCCCGTAAGTATTTTATACTTATCGTACTATTTTTCAAAGTACAAGTAAAACAACTTCATACTTAAAATATACGTTCTCATTTCGCATTGTCTAGCAATTCGCTAAAACAACATTTATTGATATTATAATATAAAAAAAGTCTTACCATGTGTCGTGAAGTCGCGACAGCGGGGCACCGAGCTATAACAATACATTTACATATTATAAAAAGAATATGAACAAATATTGGATTGGGAATTTTCAATTATTACTATGACTGTATAAATAAATACTTCGTTGCGTTTGTGTTTGTTTGGAAAAAGTAAAATATATGTACTGCGTGATTGGTTTGTGCTTTTAATAAATTGACATACATTGAGTTGCCCAAGAGAGTATAGGATTTTTATATCTTGGGAAATTGAGTTTGTACATCATTTATATTTATTGTCTTGATTACAAAGTAACGATTGACATAAAGCGATCCGAGTAAATTCATGTCTATAGCATAAATCATATCTTTTCTTATAATTTCTTATCCAATTTTATTCATTACATATTTAAGTGATCGTATGGTTTACTTAATAACTAACTGTTGAACCAACGTAAAGTTCAAAACATGGAAACTTGAAATTACACCATGTTTTTGTGATACAAGGAACAAAGAAAGGAGTTTATGAGGTTTAAGGGATATCAATTCATGAGCAATAGCTGTATTAGGGATGTGCTATATAATTTATAATAAAGACATCTGTTTGACACACAAATTCTGAAAGGTTTCCAATTTGCAATTCGACGATCGACGGCCATTGGAACCTGGATGAAGAAGCGTGCGACCTGAAAGGCAATTACTCTCTGGTTGTCTAAAAGTAACTTCCTAAGAACAGAATAAATGCGAGTTAGGAGTATCGCAAAATAAACACTAATATTAATCATAATAATAATATATTAATAGGCAACTGCTAATAGATCTCCCTTTGACGAAATAATTCCGGAATTCACCAACAAAATATGGAACTGTTTAGTGTGATACAGCTACGAGCACATGATGCGACTACAGTCATAATTCGCGCCGGGTTCATTAGTTGTTCTGAACCTATTCAGGGTCAGGCTCGGATCCAGGATTTCATTCATTTTCAAGATTTTGGTCAAAGGAGGGCATTGTTTATGTGACCACTTATCTTTCAATGGGTTTAAACAATAAAATTTGCTTTGATCGTGCGTTAGGGGAAAGCAATTGCACCCATTGGCCACCCTGGATTCGCTCCTGATTACTGTCGCTTAAATATTAGGTAGGTGGCTAAAAAAAATATGTATATTGAATACTTTATTTGCAATTGTTGTCGGTGGCAAAGATAATCTAAAAGCTGCAATTATAGTTTCTCAATAAAATAGCGCTTATGATTCTTGTTTATCTTCTTTGCTTTTATCTGGGCCACTACAAAGGTCTTGAGTTCTTTCTCCTGTTTACTTCGTGACACGCTATAGTAAAAATGAAAGTGAATTGTTAAATTTCATCGGATATTGATTCTTTCCTCTAAAATAGACATAAATAAATAAAAATAGATTAGTTGAATGAATGAGGATATATTAAGTCATACTCGTCGGTTTCGGGTGCTCATTACAAAAGCGGCGACACGCGACTGGAATTAAAATCAATTTAAGGCAGTGATTAGTAGAAATTATTTTAGCAAATTTTCAACATTTCGTTACTTGTCTTTATTACTATTGTTGTCCGTATTTTTGTTAAATTGAATATAAAAGAAACATCTCTTCAGTCTAGACTGTAATCGCTAAAAATAAAGACCAAACTGGAGATTTAACGTTTGAAAGTACACGGTTGTAACTAGAACAAATCCGAACTTTATGCATAATTTAATTTGCTATTCCTAATAACGTCATTTCATTCAAATCGGCTGTCATAGACATACAGGTAAAACACCAAAATTATTCTAAAAACTTTCATGTGCCATAATCGTATCGATATTTCACCTTCGGCTCCACCCGCATGCCCTAGGATTAAGCTTTTAATCTTTCATCCCGACTGTATGCGTTGTCAACCATGGTTATAATCACGATCAGTGGCGCTCATAGAAATTTGAGCCAAGGTAGGCATCTAAATCCTATATATGCTACAAACATTGTATACATTATATAAAAAAAAAAACAACTTAACCAATAAAGTCGCGTTCTACTGCAGAACCTTCTTTGGTCACCTTAGATATAGATTGAAATTTATACTTTAAATGCACCCGTTTTTCTTTTTAAAAATATATATAGAATTAGTATTTTGTTTACCAGAAGAAGATTGATTAAACATTGAAAAATGTTACGATTTCTATCTACTTTTGAATTGTGTCTTTTAATGTTTAATTTATTTTAGCTGCTTAAACTTGTTTCGATGTGTAATTATTCGAATAACGCTAAGTGTTTTCCGAATGGTCCTGTTTTTCAACAACATTCATCAAATTATGCAAATCGACGTCCCCGTGATTGTTTCAAACCAATTTCGTAATTACGAATAGAGCACATGACCAACAAAAGAGTCTATTTTTGCGTTCGCACGCAGTTAGCCAACTAACTATTTCAAAACATTCACTCTTCAATTTTCTACTTACATTTCCTATTTTTGTGTCAAGTCTATATTTGGTAACGGCCGGCCGGCTTGCAAAATTCGTAATTTTCTATACAAGATAAATGATTAAATAAATGCATTTACATTACTCTTTAATTTTAATCGACAGACATTTTCCTTACAATTTCACAACTGTAACTAAACATTTTAACTATTTGCACGACCAAATAACACAATAAATATGTAACCATCTAAAGTGTGATGTTCCATGAAAACAACAGCGTCGTTGAGGATGAAATGATGATCAATGACGTATACACGTATTAATTGTAAAACGCCATGTGGGACCACAAAAGCGTTCAAATTACAAAACGGTTTAACTTTGTTCGTCTATTAGTCACCTTCTAAAATTGCATCTGTGTGCTGATAGGTTAAAAAACGATTTTTTTAAATAGAAAATTGAACTCATTGCCTAAGCATAAAACAGCGCCTTCATATGGCAATCGATTATAGCGTACCACCTATAAAACACTAGAGGTGCTTAACCATAACCACAGAGGGCCTTCTATTCAATAATAATTTGCCTATGTTATTGACTAATATATTCTATGTAATGATTTGATTTTTTACAATGTACAAAAGCAAGCAAAGCCTATTTGTCTTTATGTCATGCTCGCCGCTAATCACAGTCACGTACTCTCGTTTCCAAACCCGTCTCGCTCTTGTTTCTGAACCCGAACCCACTCTGAATTCAAATTCCAGTTCCCTCTCGATTCCAACTCCGATTCCGATCTTGGTTTAATTATTGATTTCTATGCCGATAGCGTTACCTCGATGCCGAATCCGGTCTTGATATAAATTCCGTCTCCAGTCACACTCTCGCTCACGATCCCAATTCGGTTCCGATCCATATCGAATTATCTCAAAGCAACCCTATTCTTATACAAAAAACATGCGTCCTATCGCTAAATTATTTTATTATGAAACGACCTTTTTCTTTTTTATAGTAATCCGCTTCTACTTGCGATTTCTATCCGGGATCGGTATTAATCTTTACCCTTCCTTGGACATTGCTATTAGCAATAATAATCAGTATAAAAAAGTAACAAAATCGTTATATGTTTATGTGAGCGAAGCCATGGACAAAAACTAGTGTATTGTAAAACTTGGTCATAGATGACTTAGATTCATATCTCAAAATATTAATAAGAAATCATATAAAGCGGATCAGTGGTTCTAGATTTGTGAGCGCACAAACGGACATACAGAGGGACGTTATGCTTTAAAATATGCAAGGATACGCATATACACACATGCATAAACTTTCCATTGCCATGAATTTAAATTTGCATACTTATGTAGTGGTTTAGCACGCCTCATTAAAATATATGGTTATGGGGAGCATGTGTCAGAGCAATAGATCCGTATGAAATAGTAGAGTTTTCGTGTCATTAGTTTTTGATAGTCTGACTGTACATTTATTATAATATGTTGACGTAACGTTGTACAAAATGAACCCGAGAAAACTACCAAAGTGCTCAGATTCACAGAAAGACGTGGGGTATCTTCAGCATTTTTATTGTGCAAATAAAACAAGGCGGATTTTTTTCTTACTTTCTATTGCTAAACCTTAGCTTTAAGTTTTAGGCTATCATGAAAACTGCTATGTCGTAAATTGGAAAAATCTTCCAAGTATCGTGATTGAAATGGTTGTATTTACAAGAACGTCCATAGTCAAAATAAATTAATTATCAATCGAGAAAATTCTTCGACACTTGAAGAGATTAAAAAAAAGAATTATTATTTAAAAAAGAAAACTATGAAACCTACATGTACTTAGTACATTGTACAACGTAGCATTTGTAACGCTATCAATCCTTTAGTGGAACAATAGAATTTGTTCTCTAATTACTTGATTTCAAAATCTCTTTCAAAAAGCACAAAAAGGCGGTTAGTCTTCTACATAAATGTCTTGTGTCAAACAACGGCTGTTGTATGAAGAATATGCGTTCCCTCCTCACAACGCAAGTTGAACGATTCAGTTTGTTTATGGGCCCATGACAGGCAGCCGCATGTCGTTACTGGCAACACTCACTGGTAAAAGATCCGCGTTTTAAGGAGGTATTGGACTTGAAGATAATTCGTTATCTCTTGTACGTATAACCGAACTCAATTCTTCATGTAACCTCTTTATCGGCATAAACCCTAAATGACAAACACGTACATAATATATTATATTGATTCCAAAAAATGAGCAATTATTTTTCAAATTCTCTCTGAAATAGATTCATGGAGGTGAGAAAAGGTGCCTGAAAAAGCCGGATTATTTAAAGGTCGCGCATAGTAAATTCCTATTTTTCATGTAAGTAACATGGGAATAGCTATTTTTCAGATTTGCAATCTTGTAGTTTCAAAAGGGATTCGAATGACCAAAACATATTCATAATAGGAAATTGAACGCTCGACAAAAAATGGCCCTTATCATTTTTTAATGAACCTACTCGTTCAAAATTTATCAGAATTAAAACTTGAATTCATGTTACAATTAAAATTTTTTTCCTAATTATAGAAAAATATCATAACCGAAATATTCATCATTAAAACATTCATCATTAGTCAAAAAAATTAAAAATGTAAGCAAATATTACTTATATTTTAATATAATGAAAATAATGTCAATTGAAACGGTGAAATAGAAAAATGGTGGGTTTTCCAGTGAAATTAATTTGAAAGACATCTTAATATAAACATATACTTATACTTACATACATACATATATATAAATAAATATAATCTAAATTTATATATCATCTGACTCGAGAACAATTTTGAATATAATAGTTTAAGAACAGCACAATGGAAAAAATTGTTATTGTAATTTCGAATTTACCTCTCGATCCGAACCTGTATCGAATATTTAAATTCATTTCGTTGAGAAAAGAAAAAGATAACACTCGTATGCAGGTAAATGAAAATATGAAGCCGAGCTATTGAAGAACGATACATTGTCGTGAAGCAATATCGGGCTGAGAGGAGCTTAAATGCTGCAAGTACTAACATTTATTCTCTACGACTTGCTTGTTGCAAGAAATAGTTTGGTAAATTCAAGACATACAGACATTACATTGAACCTAAAAAGTTACTTTTTGACATGCACTGAAACTAATTAATTATTCTTGTTTTATACAATCTTTTTGTTTAGGAAAATAGGATAGATTAATAGTTTAGTTTACTGATATTGTAAATATCATATCTGTTGATAGTACTTGTAAGCTGGCCCTATACATGATGAATAAAATAAGAAATTCAAATTAAAATTAGTTAACGTAATGAAAGCCATCAAAGATTTCTTGCTATGTTTTTCTTGTCAACGGACAATTGACCTGTGTGTGTCCTCTTCTGTCTAATCAGCACTTTAAAAAAGTCAATACTCACTTATTTTTTTATAATTTTATCGAAAATCCTTAAAGTCTGACTTAAATAAGAAAACTTTTATACAGTAATAAAAAATAATGAACAACAGTTTTTCATTACACAGTAAATTAACTAACATACTTTTAGACATATGATACTATAAAAAGGTACATTTTCAAGTCAAGACCTTTTTAATGATAAAAAATTAACTTTAAAACTCATATTATCGTATAGGTGTGCTGAACAAAAATTATTTATCATGCTCTTAGGTATATAAAGAATCATAATTAAAAGTAAGAATGAAATTAAAAAAAAAATTAACCTGCTTTAAAATGATGCTATTTTTGGTGTAGTATAGAACTAAAAAGAAGAAATATTAATATCAAGAAGTGAAGATGTTAAAATTAAAAAAAAATGTAAATGATAGCGGAGACGGGAACAAATACATACGTAAATTTTCGTGTTCTATTAAAATTTGTTTTAATTTCAATATATATCGCATCTATAATCCAATAAATATTGGCATATCTTAATAACTTAGTTGAAAGTGGAGGGTAGAAATTCTCTGCATTTCAGAAGTATGGTGGTATGTTGCTCAATTTTACTATCAATGACATAGTAAATTATTTAATATTTAGTTTATGTTTTTTAGTTATAAAAAAATAAGAGTTTTTGAAGTTGGTCAAGATTTCCAAATACGTTAGAGTACGAGCAATATGTTTGAGTGGTTATAAACAATTACGTCATTATGCGAATTCAAAGAAAGGTTTATCAAAAGTAAAGAAAAAAAATGTTGTGTATCAATAAACAATATTTTCCGCAACAGATGAACTAAATTTAGAAAAATTCTAAGTAATACATAAACAACGAGACATTGTTTATCCTTATCCGCCATATTTTATGATTAAATACGTCTTTTATATTGTTAAGAACGAAACCGATTTCCCTGCATCATAGAAATGTTTGCTTAAATTTCCTGGAAAGGGTTTCGTACAATGCAAACAGAGAATTGAAGTCTCACAGGGAAGAAAACAAACATTCATAGCAATATTTCGATATCGCTCCGTTCCGTTATCTAAACTCTTAGTAGAATATGATATAGAATTGGAGTAATTGCTACGGTATTATTAAAAAACTGCTAACTAGAGCAATCATGAGGCTCAAAAAAAATGAACACCGCTTTTGTGAATAGCGTATAAAGGAGCGTGGAAAAATATAAATATGCAAACTACGCTCATAAACGCGAATGAAGTAACTGAATTAACAGAATAAATAAAATAACAGAATAACTCCCCTTAAAATATTCGAGAATAGTAGTACCCTATACTCTGTCACCTTAAACGCATGGGCGTATTTACATTTTAAGCACATTTTGATTGATTGGAATGTTTCAGATTGCAACAAAATTCATTGTTTACGACGGACGTGACATATTTATGTCTGAAGTGACATGTTTACGTCTTATTTATATAAATTGTTTATGGCTTCGTTTAATTTGCGTTTTTGTATAGTTCCTTTTGCCATTACGTAAAAATCACAGAAGTGGTTTTTTTTATTTGAAAATTTATGATTTTGCTTACAGATGAGTAACTATTCCTTATCTAAGCAATGGATGTTTTACACCAAATAAATTTTGATATAAAGTCAGAATGACGATATAAAAATGTTTACTTTGTGACTTTGTAAAGCAAGGCGAAATCACTAAAATGACATTCCAAATTTGCTATTTTATTTACAAGCAACTCCCTACCATTAGTTATTTACTGCGATTCCGACAATTGTAACTTGAATGCTGCGTAGCACAGCAGAAAATGTCAAAATAGAATATTAGAAAAATATTAAGTATTAGTGGAAGAAATAACGAAGGGCATAGAAAACGTGAGGAACGGTCGAAAACTGTATTTAAATACGATAAATAATTGCCAACGCAACTATTTTTCAAGATATGATTATACGTGATTATTACCTAAAACTCTTTATAATTTTTTTTTTGTTTTAACATTTACATGTAATAAATCTTACGCTTCTTTTGTCTTTTATTGTCCTATACAAATTAATTAAGCATGCGTGTAGATAACGATCATTAAGTTAAGACTAAGGGCTTTTCCTAAGTTTAATTTGAATGTATACCTACTAATGAAGCGGGGGCGGAGTCCATGTAAATAGCCAATAAGGGATAACGGGCCCTCACACGCGCGTCGTTGACTACAAATAATTAAGTTCATATAATTAATTAGATAAGTCCCATAAAAAATCATTAAGAATCGTTAAAAAGCGAGGATATCGGGAACACGTATACGATCAATTGAATTGAACATACATTCAATTGATCAATTAGGATAAGTCTCGATTCCCCGCATTCCGATTTCTATTACCGCAAAACGTATATTCAAAGCGAAACCGCTCCTCGATCAATAGCATAACAGTCTTTTATTGGAACTCTGCCGGACGAAGGTGCTGCTCGTCAATGGAGAATCGGCCTTAAGGTGTACCGGGTCCCGTACAGAAAAGAAAGCGAAATAAGTTTAATAAGAATCATAAATTCGTAACGCTTTAGAAATATATAATAAAAATTAAATTTTGGATAGAAATTAATTGGTTTAATAATGCGGTTTATCACAATATGACACGCTGAAATATAAAACTGGATTTGAATTTAAACAAAATTTGATACCAGAAATTCGAATATCGGGCGTTCGATTTAGTGCTAGCAATAACGAGTAACGTCCAAAAAAAAAATCACTGACATACGAACACATTTTTTAATTATATATATTAAAAACATCAGAAGTGAAACCTTTAGAAAAGAAAACTACGACAAAATGAGACGACACAGTATCAGGACTAGATTGATTATAGAGTATATTTATTATAATATTGGTACCAAATGCAAAAGCCATTTTATATTTTATTATTCAAGTTCAATGTTTTCAATTTGAACAGATACAATAAGCAGGTGCACATAAGCACACATACCTCTTTCTCTTGCATTCTATCTCATGTCATATTTTATCTCATTCTCTCACAAACATTCTATTTCATCTCACATTCTATTTCATTCTCTTGCATGATAGATCCTAAAGATGTATATGGTATGTCTGTTTACTGTCGCTTTTTCGTTTCATCGAGTTTCAAGTCACAACGGTGATAAAGAACTTTTCACTTCAAGAAGTAGACATTACAATTTTTGTTGTATTTCATTGAGTTTTCTACTCCGACCTTTGATGATTCTATTCTCATTCTATTGCTTCTGGACACTAAAATGCACAACAGAAGAAACGCGATCAAAACTTGTAGTTTGGTTTGTTTCTGAAACCATGCATACTTTTAGTAGTTCCATTATTTGTCATAATGGACATATGTATGTTAACAGTTGATATAAATGATGTAAGAATTCATTCAAGGTCCCACGGGTTCAACTGTGGGTGAATGTTAAATACAATAAAAATTAGTGATAGGTTTTAGGGTTCCCTGAGACTCACTATGAACTTTCATATTTTAACCGATTTCAATAAATGAGTTTTATTTAAAATTCAATATAAGTATGTAAAGGTGGTTGGAAACCAATGTAAGTATATACGATACATTTTAGGAATCCGTGAGAGTAAATAAAAACCTTTGTGGTCTTAGCGATTTTCCTAAAATTTAGTATGTACACGGTTGATGCTTTTTTAGGGTTCATTAAATATAATTAAAAATTCTTGCAGTTTTACCAATTTCAATAAAATTTGGAAAGGGGGATATTTAGACGTCAACGGAATAACATATGACACACTTATAGGATTTCGTGAGAATGACTAAAATTGATAGAGTCGGAGTCGGTAAGTCATAAAATGTAAATGAATTACAAAATTTTACAAAAATGTATTTAGACGGACGTACAGGCAGATGTCATAGATTTATCAGTAGTATAGACGTCTATAGCACGACGATCTTAGAAACGACCCTAACGATTTTCATGAAAACACGTATTTTGGTTTCCCTTTCGTTCATATTTCCACGTCAAACTCAAGAACCGCCGAGCCAGGTCGGTTCTAGGGACAAACGGTCTTGCGAGTCACTTGAAAGTGGATGATTACCGGTGCCCATGGACACTCGCAATCCCGGAGGAGTCACAAATGCGTTGTCGACCTCTTGGAAAGGAATAGGATAACTGATAAGGAGAGGGTGAGCTGATAAAGGACGCAGTGGACCTATAATCCTTCCCCCAATTCCCCTCGATTGGACTGATGGTAGAGGAAGTGGATCACCAGAACTTCTACTTACTGGAGCAAGCAACAAGCGACAGCAGAAGCTGTTACTTTACGTCTGTTTTCAGTGAAATAATGAGAAATATCAAAATACCTTCTATCACTCGGTTTTAGTCCACTTATTTAAGAATATACGGCAAGTTACAATTCAACAATAGACAGTACATTCAGCAATTCCTTTCTACAATCTGGAATCGAACATACTTTTTAACCAAAAACAGTATGTTTGGGTCAGATTTTTTAAAAAATGTGATAAATATTCAACGCAGGGAATCCTCTTCACACGAGTTGAATTAGCATTTTTTTTTTTATGTAGCCATTTATTACTATCATAGAACGAAAATAGCATGCAAATCATAACATGACGAAATAAATTCGTATGAAATTGACTGGTTTAACTTACCCTTATGTCGAATGTCTAATTTATACATCAAATGTTTCTAGAAAAAATGCCTATTACAGAACAAGTAGAAGTAGCACGCAGTAAAATCGTTCTTTTTACTAGCTGTTATTAATCGGTGAAAATTTCAAATGCCTAGCTATTACGGTTCAAGACATAGAGCCCTGTGACAGACGGACGGACAGACAGCGGAATCTCAGTAATAGGGTCCCGTTGGCACCATTAGGAATGGAACCTTAAAAATAATGCGTCGTATTAAGAATTTTCGGTGGCTGTTAAAGAACTCATAATGATGAATTTTCGACCTAAAGTCTAGGTTATGATTTTTAGTTTTTGGCTAAGTTACTTGTGCTTTATTGTATTTTAATAGTATAAAATGTTTTGTTAAGCAACAATCTTTGTTCAGAGGATAACCGTGGTCGTATGCCTTGTGGCATACGACCACGGTTATCCTCTGAACAAAGTTGTCTACGTGTTAAGTTAGAAAAGTATATGTTAGTTGTTTACTTGTGAAATGATAAATATTGAATAGTTTGTTGATGAAAATATCTGGCAAAAATATTCCTTACTAAATACTTTTTAGAATGCGATTCTTTCGTGGTTGAGTTTTATTTTTGGACTTATCCTCTTTTAATTAAATTATTTAGAGGTTTTATCTTGTTAGAAAGTCTTTATATGTAATTTAACGAGCCTGGAACTAAGTGGTTTATGTAAAATTATTAAAATTCTGAGAAAACAGGGGCAACGCATTCGACTTTACTGTGGGTTTATAGATTTATGTGAAATTAATTATATGCATTTTTAGGGTAACTTAAGAGATAACTTAATGATTTACATTTATATCAAAAGATAATAATAGAATTTATATTTTTAAGTTGGAATATTCATGAAAGTGGATTTTGGTAAAAATGTTACATAGACCATTTTAGTTCCAGGCTCGTCATTTTATTACAGTAATAAATAAAAAAAATATATTTCTGAGCATGAAAGACTCCGTAATCTTTAACTTAATCTGTTTTAAACAGACAATTAACTAACGCGTGGAGGTACTTTCTTTGTTATTATTCAATTTATTATTGTTATTTTTTGAGGTTCTCAAAATGTACTCCAAAGACAGCCAACGGAAAACCAAGACTCTTCTAACGATACCTCATTTGTCAAATTATAATACCTAAGTGTTTAGTTCATATCATTATACACAATTATCGAGTGAATGCAAGTAAAACATCGAGCGATAGCTAATAACATATACATATTTCGAATGTACTAATTAAGCCTTTTGATACCCAATTTGATACTCATTTCATACCCAACATGGCATGTTTCAGATTTTTTTTAATTCCTGACTTTATACGTTCTAGAGGGTGTCATATTGAATATGGTGTGATGTAACATAGTCTATAAAAAGCGGACGATAAACACGTTTCTAAAAATACCTCATTTGTCATATTATGATTAGTAGTGTAGAAGTGATGCGGGAAAAAATATACATACATACTAACACTAGGCTAAAGTCATAACCCATCTTTTGGCTACACCGTGGTTGGGTAATAATACAAGGAAAGTACAAAAATAATGGTGTACAATGTAAGTATGAAGACAAAAAAGTGGAACGATTCGTAGGTACAAACCTTAGTTAGCCTATGTAATCCTTATACGCAATTAATGATGATGATGGGTTATACCACAGAAAGTACAGAAATGAAAAATGAGATAGTTGAAAACTAATATTTACATAGTAAGTTTGTACAAGAATTGACAATTTGATACAAAAAAGAGCGAGTCGATCCGGTTACTGGACAAAAGCAATAGTTGGGCGTATTTTTGTGTTACACACAATACCTTCGTCATTTATGACTTTCCCCAATAATTCAGTTAGCTTGATAAGTGGGTCCTCCCTTCCATGGGCCTAAATCTTATATTTAGCAATAACAACAACACCATTCCATTAGTTAAGGGCTCAACCAATACATGAAACTAACGGAAGCAAGGTGTGAAACAAACGGATATTGTCTTAGATCAGGGTGAACACAAAAGTTGAAAGCAAATGTAAATCACTCCACAGCATATCTGTCCACACTTTTCATGAATAATTTAGTTAGCAAATTAAACTCTCGTTACATTTTTCTCTTTCTCCACATGTTTTGAAAGTAAGATCACAAAAAAAAAATTCAAAAGATATCAAAAAAAATTTATTTCTGACTTATAGACAAATATGGCAGAAGATAGACAGTTAAATAGTAATTAGATATACAATGTAATATACAAATAAAATGGACGGCACGTTACATACAACGTTACATTAGAAATCCTTTTTCAACTTCGCCTAATACAGGATCACAGTCACCATGCATCAGCACATTTCCGACACATCCTCCGTGACGGTAATACGGTTACAATGTTTTTACAATCCTCATAAATTCCACATCTACTCTGTACTGACCTTTACTTTCTTCTCGATAAAATTTATAGCGTCGCGCCCGCCACCTGGGCCGGCCCTTTTCGGGTTGATTGAACGAAAACAACTGACAGCTGAAGTGCGGCCGGCGCGGGCTTCGAGTTAGCGAATTAACTTATCGGGAACGTACCCACTTCATGGAGTAGGCTCCGGCCCAACGCCTTCTGCTTACGACGATGAAGTCGATTTCGCGATGGTGTCGCAAATTAGGGATACGTCGTGGACTTTTATGGTCTTGTGTACTTTCGCATACGGATGTAATATTGAAAATCTATGGAAATGATCATTTGTAATGCGTGCGTTGAAAAGACAATTATGGTTTTTGAAAATGTAATTATTTGGCAGTAGGTTAGGTTCAGTTTGTATGGGATGATCATTTATTTTTTCATCGTGATTTCGTTTTCAAAATTGTGTGTCGGTATTAAGTCGAGAAAATATTCACAATGTTATTTTTTACGATTTTTTGAATAGGTCAACAAGAAAGTTGTCACAGACTCCAATCGGCATTTGGCTATGAAGCTCCATCTCGTAGTTCTTAGTTCCTCATTCGGTGAATTTAGCGGTGGACGTGAAATTTTGAGATTTTGAGAATAATGTTGGTACTGTACGGCAACTTATTGAGAGTGATTAAAAATTACTCGTGAACGAATTTGTACTGTATTAGGTATTGGCATGAGCCAGGAACAAAAGAATTACATCCGAAAAGTCGGAAGATTGGCATTCGATGGATACCACAAGACATTCCTAGTTATTTATAGGATGATCAGGAACGTCTGCGTGCAGAGTGGTGTCCTAAAATGATAAGCAAAATAATGGAGAACAATCATTGATCGTATACAATATAGTTATAGGCGACAAGAGCTGAATGTACTGCTTTGAATCTGAAAGAAAAAGGTAATCGGCAGAATTGCCCTTTCCCTTTAGAGATCGAAAAAATCGAAAAAAATCGAGTGCATTGGTAATAAAATAGTTGCTTCTTTCTTCTGCAAACCAGGACTTAAAACTATATTATCACTTGAAAACCAAAGGATAGTAACTAAAAAGCAGGGGTGTGCGAATAATTCGAATTTACGAATTATTCTCTCGAATCGAACATTACTATTCGATTCGAAATTCGAATTGAATAATTCAATTTCACGAATAATTCGTTATTTTTGGAATAGTTCGCGAATTAACGAATAATTTCGAAATTTTGAAATGTTCAATTGTGAGATTCGTCCTGCTGTATGGATAAATTTATTACTCACAGTTTTTATTAATCTGAATAAAAGTAGAGAATAGTTGCAACAGAAGATGCTCTATTAGATATACAAAATTATTAAACTACATATAATTACAAATTTTTGTTTAAAAATAATAAATAAGACACTGATAATGATGTACGCTTGCCCGTAACGATATCTCCAGCTGTTGAAAAAAACCTCTCACTTCTTAGTTAAACAATAAAAAAAAAATTCAATAATAAATAATAGGGCTATTTTGAGAATCAGATTTTTTTATACAATATAATCTACAAAACCACTCAACGGCTTAGAATTATTATTGAAAATTGACGAATGATTGGAAATAGTACTATTCGATTCGGTTCGATTCGATTCGAACGCTATTCGCACACCCCTACTAAAAAGTTTTACGTGAGCACGTACTTACCCAGGGTGTTTGATAAAGTTGTCTTCGAAGCAAAATCGTCCTTCACGAAGACAACGGGTTCCTACTACTAGTAAAGATAAGCTTAAAGGTAGACGATTTACAAACCTCGAGTCGGTGGTGATTGATCAATGGGACTTCTTCAACGGCCTGTCGGAACGTCGGAGAGGCCATTGAAGACGCCCTCAAGGAAGGCCGGGTCGACTGCTGTTTAAGATAGTTCCAAAAAATGCAAAAGTATACAAATAGCGGAGGAATATACTTTAAAAAATAATGAAAATACCATAAACATAACACGTGGTCTTATCAATGAGAATCCAGAAATTGTCAGTGTTGCCCACGTACTAACCTCTCTCAGAACTTATTAATTATTTATTAACGGCACCGTATTCGCAAAAGAGATTAGTTTTCATATTGATTGTACTTGAAAAAGTTGTAGTCTTCGTTAATATACGAAGACATATATCATTTTTAAGGACACATTCCATATATATTTGAAATTAAAAACATAACTCACAGTACTTCACTGGACAAAGAAAAATACGAACATGACTAATTAAATCTGAAAAAAATTACCCCACTCTTTTAATTTATGTAATAAATAAGGTGAAACTTTACAAGGTCTTTAAAAGGTGTCAAGTTCCTAAACTAGGTGGAACGAGTGGTGATGGATATCGATGGGTAGCTGATTTTGGGTGTGACAATACCTAAGAAATATATTTTACATTTCGTTTAAGTTTTCGTTTAACGCAATACTTTGACAAAGTTTGCATTATAAATTTATCTCCATGGGTGGAATTGAAGATCAAGTTTAAAAAATTTGGAAAATTGTTTATTTAGCCCTGTTTAGTAGAATTTTATGGTCCTCACATTGTTGCTATGTTATTGGTTCTTAACAATAAATGGCACTACACGATATAAAGTATATGTCGGATCGCCAATAAATTGAGACCACGTTCCCTGAGGTTTGTCCGCCATGTTTTCACAGGAATTGTCCATTTTAGATTTACTCGTGGTAGCAGATACGAAATAATATGAACAAAAGGTGGTTAGATCAATCCTTTTATTAAGTCATGAAACAAATAATCAAAACACTGCACGTTTGCAATAACAAAAAGGATTTAACTGACAATGGGCTTGCACACGTATACTACGACTCTTGTCGGCGGCCATAACACAAGTAACGTCAACGACTTCTATAACTCCTGGATTACTTCTATAACAACTGGATTATTATTTAAAACTAAAAAGTATTAAATAACAATCCACTCATTAATCGATTAACGTATAATCATAAACCGATTATTATCAATCAACTTAAGTTTCTTGTGCAGAAAAATAAAATAAATGCGCGCCGTGGTATATTATATATAAATATTTATTGTTAAAAACAAACATAACTAACATTTTCTCGAGTGAGACTCATCATTTTCCCACGGAAAACTTGAAAGTTGCCGATTGCTCGGTTGCACAGGTAGTATAGATGAGACTATAACGTTGCAATATTCCATATAATTGGTGTAATAGATTATATGCCATTTTAAAAGTAATGCTTTACATATTTAGTATGAGAATATTTTTTATATTATAAGTATTATATTCATGAAATAGGCAATAGCACGCGCACCGATATAATACGATATTTAAAAATAATTAATGGTTTCATGTATTATAAAAGGTTTTTGTTTTAGTAGGATTTAATTTTTTGACATTTGAATTGTTAGGAATCATGTTACCACAACCAGTGGCGTGCATGGAGATTTCAGACAGGGTAAGCAAGGCTAAAAAAACGTATCAAGTTCAACACTGTTTCGTTCGGTGGCTCAGCGACTTTGGGTACCTGCACTATCCGACTCTCGGCATACGGCGCCATTGGTTTTGCATAATGTTTGTTTGGGACCATCACGAATATCTAAGTAAGTATTTGATTATAACATAATAGGTCATATCGAGGGCTTCATGCAGATTAGAAGGTAACTACAAAAAGGCAATTTTACAGGAGAAGTAAAATAAAATGTTTTGAAGATAATTCTGAGATAAGTCTTTAATTGAAAGTCTGATAATGATGAAAATTTACTTAGTAGAAGGTATTAATATTATACTTTTTTTTTGTATAATTAGATGAAGAAATAGTGAATGTAGATACGACTCAAAAAGTCGATTTGGCATTTTTTGTAGTTACACCCCATCTGCATGAAGCCCTCGATATATACGATAACCAAAGTGGCCTTTAGAAAGGCCGTGTGATGATGGTTTTCTTTGCGTAAATGAATTAAAAGTCAAAATAAATTAAGTACTTTACGTATAAACTGATTATTTTCTACAACTAAAAACGATTAGGAAATCGATTTGTTTTATAAAGCAAATTAATGCGCTAATTACATTCAGATAGTTCAGCAAGATATCGTCGTAAAACTGCTAGATCAATTTAAAATAACTAAAAATTCTCTGTAAATTACAATTCTAAATCAATCTGTGAATTTGTTTTGTCCCTGTTTATTTCGTAAATATGTATGAATTTTTTTTAAGAAAAGAAACTTGCGCTACTGACTGGAATAGTAACTATTGATTTTCCTAATTCCTAAATCTCAGGAAATATTGAAGTCAAATGGTTTGAATGAAAATTTTAAATGAGATTGAATATTCCCAAGGTTTTAGTTGGTCAAATTTATAAACGCATTGGAGCTCTTTCCTAAAGTGATCTACGTTAAGTATATGGTCAAACTCTTTAATTTTTCGGGAACATTAACAATTTCAGTTTTTTTTTTTGCGTAATATTTCATACGAAATGTCTATCTGAGTAAATTTTTGAAAACGTATTTAGAGAAACATTAAATTTAAATTTTCATCCGTCCGCAACGAATTCAACCTCATATCCTCGTAAGATAACGACGAACAAACGGAGGATTGTGGTATATTTACACACACTTCACCAGCACAAATATCTTTTATTTATTACTACAGGTATATTTTTCCATCCTTCATAGTAAATAATTACTTAAAAACAGTCAATCATTCGCACCAAAAGGAAAAAATCGAAAGGAAATTACGAAAAAATTCTTTGCGATTACGATACGGACGGGTTATAACTAATGTGAACATTTTCATTTTTTGTCAAAACAGGACCTTGAAAAAAATCCATAATTGTATCACAAAATTTAAAATGTGACGAAAATGGTGACTCAAAACAGAAAACAAAACGCTACTGACGTGCTTCAATGGCCGAGTAGATCATAAGCGATGTATGTGTTTTTATCTGTGTATAATTCAATTAAAAATCGCTTTTCCTTGACCTTTACTTTACTTGAAAACGGGATAATTCAGCGTCTGCGAAAAGGACAGTCCCGTTTGAAACGGGACGTATGGTCACTTTAGTTACAACACAAGTATAGTTTTGGAACCAGGGTATCCACAACTTAACACACGCGCATATATTTCACGCACACAGTCACACTTTTGCTATGTACTACAATGGTACTACACGTGATGCGTCCTACGAGAAACACGCTTTAGCCTAACACAGGTTCTCGCCCCTTTGGCCAAGGCGGAGTTAATTATCGCACTTGCGATAAATTCCCGGTCCAACAAGTCAGTTCTAAAAATTTTAATAGATAGCGTATAATAAATACGGGAAGCCAAAACGCTGTGTAATGGTGATGGCAAATTAGTTATATTAATTTAATATCATGATTTTCTAAGTTATATTTATTTATCATTTGGGGGCATATAAATTTGGGGAGATTGTAGTCAGGAACTGCACACGCTTGACCACAATGTACATTTCCCGAAAATTGTAATCGACTCTATTTGTCATAAATGGACGAAAGGAAGAATATCGCAAGGCCAGTGATACGGTTCCGTAGTAAAAGGAAAATTCTATTAGAAATTACAGTATTCAAAACATCAGTAATTTGATGGTATAACCTTGTTTTACCTTTTTTAGATAAAAAAAAACAAATTAGTTTATGAATGTCTTCATGTACACATTACTCATAGGTTTCGCGTGAACGCAAAGGATCTGATACGAATGATAACGATCGAGTTACGTTCAAAGAACTGTTTACAAGCTTCGCTTTACAATGAATGTATAAAAAGGCAACCCTACACCGCGATATACGTTTTACGTCACACGTTACGAGATGGCGCACTTCAAAGCTAAGAAATACCAGACAAATAGTTTCTGAAAAAATTCATAAAGACGAAAATAAAATATATGCCAGCTAAGATCTGTAAATTTATTATTATAGAGACGATACGAAAATACAGAAAACACTATGAAATATACATTAAGTAAATAATAATTTTAACCCTGCCAATATTTGTTTGCCTCTGCAATCCCGCGTGTTCCGAATGGTGAAGCTTGAACAACTTTTAATTAGTTTGTGTATGCCGACTTTATTCATTGAAATTGAAACGGTACAAGGTGCAAAATTTTAAATTCGTAATATACGTTGTTTTTGTGACGGGTGCAATTTCCAAGACTCGGAACAATGTGTTTTTCTTTTCAGCTACAAGGTAAAATTATCTAAAATAGCGTCATAGAAAGCGAGTGAGAACCCACCCACAAGAGTTCACGAAAAATGTGATACTCCTTTGCTACTGCTAATAGCATAATAATACTATTACAATTAGTAATAATGCTTTTATTGTACAACTATTCTATTTTATTAATTTATTTATTCGCTTTGTGTGTTATTATGTTTTCCTGCGACTGTGCTGCCCTCTATTTCGGTACGGTTTCCGTTGCCAAAATTTTGGACTTACCCTTGCTAAAGAAGTTAGACTTAGAAAAAAATGGTGTTTTACCGTCTGATATCAAAATGCTCATAATTATTAAGCTTGTGTATTAGGCAAGATTCAGATAATATCCATCTGAATCGTGATTGATACTGGAATCAGAAGGGCTAAAAGGAGTAATTAACGTGAGACTGTGGTGTGCTTGTCTGTAAGTCATACAGACAAGCACACCATAC